>SKCR01039961.1:0-84526 GCA_019454045.1 Zanthoxylum bungeanum
ATCTGTCAAACAGATTTTTATGGACATTATTCAAAATAATCTTGCACTGTTAATGCTATCCTTTGAAGGAATGGTAGCTCAGAGCGACTCATGATTAACCTTATCATGTCCAACAGAATTAGATTTCTCTGTTCGGCACACACCGTCAAATGACGTGTTCCGGGTGGAGTCCTCATTGAAAGAATACTATATTCTTCAAGTATTTGAGAAACTTATTGCTTAAGTATTTTCATCATGGTCTAACCGTGGTGTTTTATATACGTTAGCCGATCTGTTTGTCTACTTCGTGTCGAAACTCTTTGAATTAATCAAAAGTTTTATGATTCGTGTTTCAAAAAGAAACACATAACCATAACGCGATGCCACATCCATAAAGGTCACGAAACATTCATATCCACATCTAGCCGAGCTAGATATGGGCCTAATTCGTCACTATGAACGAGGGCTAACAAATCGATGGCATTTACACTTTTACCAAGTAAAATGTGTTTTAGGCACTTTGCCTAAAAAAACTAGATTCGTAGACATTATTTGAATAAAATCAAATCCGTTCTAGTATCCACTCTTCAAAAGTGTGGATATACTAGTCTTGTTTAATGTGTCCCCAGACAACAATGCCACATTTAAGTCTCAACTGATTAATTCTGTTTGAGCTATTGTTTTTCATGTTATACATTTGAGATTTATTTATATTCAAAATATAAATTCTGTGATTCCATCTAATGTGTTTATCTCAATATCGTCTTTATAAAAAATAAAACACTTTAGTGTTCTAGAATATAAAGGTAGATCTCCGCAACGGATTATACTCTAATATGGAGATAATATTTCTAGTCAAACTAGTTACATCACTCTAAACAGTTTCCTAATTAAGTACACACTCGTAGGGTATGTCCTAAACTTAGGTATCTACGGTTAAAACAGCGACTTTCGCCGTCCCTGTAGGCATTGCATTTTTGCATATCAGCCCGATGATGAGTCTCGTATGGAGACACTATCTCTTTAGTTGTGAAAGTCGCGCGAAACGGACGTTGGAAGGGTAAATTGGAAATGGAATTTTCGTTGGATTTCACTCGCCTGTTTCGCTTCGGGTTTGCTTGTGGGACCTCTATTTTAAAACACACACACAACCCATTAAATCACATCTCACAATTAAATAATTAAAACAGTTAAAACACATCTCACAAATTAAATAATTGAAAACATTTAAAATACATGTCACAAATTAAATTGAATTAAAAATAATTAAAATTAAATATAAATAGCTAATAAAATCCAATTAAACTAAATCAAATTAAAATCCATTTAAACTAAATCAAATAAAGTCTAATCCAATTATAACCAATTAAATTAAATTCACAATTTAAATTAAACTAAATCTAATTAAATTAAATTTCAAAATTAATAAATCACTCACCTATAAATTTAAATAATTTCTTGCCTTAATATTAAATTAAACACACACACATGAATTAATTGATTTCTTTCCTTTCAATAAAACCCATGCAGAAACCCTAACCCTACAGCTCACTATATAAACAACAACAAACCCTAGACATCTTCCTCTCTCTCCTGACGCCCCTCTCCTCTATCACTAGCAGATATACGGCTCATCTCTCTCTTCACACAACAAAAAAATAACACAAACGAAAACAAGCGCACAACCACCCTGCCTTCATCTTGCCAGGCCTTCAACCCCAACAGGTAACAAAACACAAACCCACGTTAATATAGCCTCATCTTCACGCATGCACCTCACCCTTCAACGCCGCCATCAACCTTCACGCAAGCTTTCCTTCATTCAGCCTAAACCCTAGACCTTACCCTCACAATCACTCATCACAACCACGTCTTCACCCTACCTATTAGCCTCATGTGAGACCAACTCTCTCGCCCCTTACCAACTCTCTCGCCCTATTAGCCCATCAACTCTCGCTTAGCACGCCTCTGCCTTCAGTCCACACGCACCCATTTCACGCCCACTCACCGACACACACTCAACTACAAGCCACACGTTGCTGCACTCAAAACCCAACCCTCACACACCTGCCACCACACAATTAATCCTCAAAACCCAACCTTCACGCAAGCCAAAACACACGTTGCCAGCCCTCTTGCCTTCACTCCATGCAGCCGACACCTCAAATCAACAGCCCGTAAGCAGACTCACCACAAGCGGCCCACATATCCGCTGACTCATAAAAACACACGCACAGAGCATCGCCACGGCACCACAAAGGTCACACACGCACTGTCGATTACACAAAAAATAGTGACCCCAAGCCGTGAATGAACAACCCACCATGAAGTCAAAAATAGTGAACAAATAAACCCTAAGCCATTCTCAAAAACAGCCCCAAAATACAACTAAAACAAGCGAAGCACGACAGTCCGAAAATAACTCAAAACAGTCCCCAAAAACTGCCCAGTAAATTACCGAAAAAAATGTCCAGAAAACTACCCAGAAATTACTAAAAACAGTCCAGAAAAACTGCATCTTTACCACCTAGAACCGAGACCATAAACAGTAGTGAAACGGAGTGAAAGCAACAACCCGAACAGCGAAACAGCGAGGAAAAATGTTGGATTAGTGAACCAGAAAAGTGGCGGAGTATCAACCCTTCCGACGGCCGGTGTAACGCCCTTTCGTGAGACGACAAAAGAGGTTAGTCCTGAGGGCACCCTTTACTTATTATCCTTCGTTTATTTTATTTATTTTAGAAATATTATCGCATGAGAGTCGTTTGAGGCATGATGTAATTGTTGGATGAGCGGAATATGTGTTCCCTTTTGTGGTATATTAGATGGAAACCCGGACGTAAATTCCGTAGCCGAATCCGAATAGAACGGTAGTGCGGTTTGTACTCGGGATACAACGCCACGTAACCATTTAAGAGACATGTATTTCGTCTCATCCAAACTTGTGTTTGAGCATGTTGTAGTTCGTAGGTTATTTATTTATTAATTAAAACATGATTTAGCTTAGTTATTATTTAAGCATGATTTAGTCGATATGAATTTCTTTATTTATGCATGATTAGGTTGTTTTCATATTAAGATTTTAATGTCTATTTATGCTAAAATTCTTATTTATTTTCCGCATTAGATAATTGAGCATGCTTTTGTGATGATTGCATGTTATTGCGTGTTTGCCGTTATGACAACTTATTTTGAAGTATGTGAATTTAGATATAGGTTTTATTATTAGTATGCATGTGGACTTAGCGTAGGCTACCTTTGAGCATACATGTTGAGTAGACTCGGTTAGTTTATTGCACAAATCATATCATCACAAGTGACATAAGTAAGGGACCATTCCGAACCCAATGGTTTGAGGTCTTCCTGTAGACCACTGCAGACTGTAGACACTGCATTTTTACATATAAGTCCCGATGATGAGTCTCGTATGGAGACACTACCCTCTTTGATTGTGAAAGCCGCGGGAAACGGACGTCGGAAGGGTAAAGTTGGAAATTGATATTTTGGTCGGATTTAACTCGCTTGTTTCGCTTCGGTTCGCTTGATGGACCTCTATTTAAAACACACCAAACCCATTAAATCACATCTCACAAATTAAATAATTAAAATATTTAAAATATATGTCACAAATTTAAATTGAATTAAAAATAAATAAAATAAATTAAATAACTAAATTGAAATGAAATTAAACTAAATCAAATTAAAATACATTTAACAAAATCAAATTAAAATCCAATCAAATTAATTCCAAGTTAAAATATAAATTAAAACAAATTACATTTAAATTAAATTATATTAAAACTAATACCAAAATTAAATAAATCTTTTCCTAAAACAAATAACCACTCACCAAATTTAAATAAATTCCCCAATTAACTTGATTTCTTTCCTTATTCAAATCCATGCAAACCCTAACCCTAATTGACAATATAAAAATAACACACTCTGCAACCTTACACTGGCTGGCTCATTCTCACGGCAAAGACACTAACCGAAACCCTAAAATACTTTTCTCTTCATCTCTCTCCTGCCCCCACGCTCAGCTCTCTCTGATCTCTTTGCTCCAGACCACTCACCATCTCACCCTCACAGACCACAAACGATCATCACTCAGCTCTCCCACCCCTCGGCAACCCTCTCACTCTCGGCAATGACCCTTAAACCATCTTGACTCTCGGCCTCCTCTCTGCCTCTCTCATTAAAGACTATAAACAAACCACCATAACAAAAGCTCTCTCTCATCTTAACCCCAAAATCAGCACGCCAATAGCCACCTACCCCTCACGCACCAAGAACCTTCACGTACCACGCCACCCACTTCACCGCCATCTCCACGTGAAGCAAACCTCACAACCTCTACTCATTGCCACGACTAGCCACCAAGAGCCATCAGCGAACCACAAAAAAATCGACAGCCACCAAAAAAACCCTAATCTGGCTACACCTTCCACAACCTCACAGGCCCCTCAATTGATCAACACAACCTAACGAGCTACACCTCACGCAAGAAGCCACCTTGCCACACCCTTGCTCCGTTTGCCCAGCCTCCACCAGCCCATTACGCCTCACGTCCTCACGCCCATAAACAGCCACCAGTCAACACACTCTCTCGCCACCTGCACAAACCCACACCCCTCATTCCCACATCGCCCAGTAGCCACAAAGCTTACCTAGCCTCCTACTCACAAACGCCCCATAAGCCTCCATTCACGCCAAATTGCCACCTTGCAAGCCACTCATCACACGCTGTTTACTAACCCTTCAACCTTTCAGAACGTGAGCAATCAACGTGATTAACAAGTCAAGTCAGTCTTCACCCACGTGAAGCAACCAATAAAGCACCCACTGCCAAGCCAAACCGACAGTAACAACTGCCCAAAACTGCACCTAAAAACTTCCCAAAACAGTCCCCGAATTAAACCCAAACAGCCCTAAAATCGCACTAAAAACAGTCCAAAAACTACCCCAACAATAGTCCCTAAATTACCAAAAAAACAATGACCAGAAAATACAACAAAAACAGCAGCGAAACGGAGTGAAAACAACAACCCGAGCAGTGAAACCGTGACGAAAATCGTTGGATTAGTGAACCAGAAAAGTTGCGGAGTATCAATCCTTCCGACGGCCGTGTAACACGCTTTCGAGGAACGACAAAAGAGGTTAGACCTGAGGGCAACCTTTTTACTTATCATCTTTCATTTTATTTTATTTATTTTAAAATATTATTGCATGAGAGTCGTTTGAAGCATGATGTGATTGTTGGATGAGTGGGATATATGTTCCCTTTTGTGGTATATCGGATGGAAACCCGGACGTAAATTCTGTAGCCGATTCCGAATGGACGGTAGTATGGTCTTCACTCGGGATACAACGCCACGTACCACTTAAGATACACGTATCTCGTCTCATCCAAATTTGTATTTGAGCATGTCATAGTTCTAGGCCGTTTATTTATTATTTTAAGCATGATTTAATTTAGTCTTGTTATTTAATTTTCAAAGCATGATTGTGTTATTTAGGCATGTTGTTTCTTCATTCTTTATGCATGATGTTTCGTTTAGTTTATGTTTATGTTTAATTAGTTATTTGTTTACTTTGGTTTTATGGTTCAATATGCTCGTTGTGTTAATTGCGTGGAGTTATTTGGATGAAAGCATGTTAGATCTAAGTACTCTTGAGCATGATTATTGAGTATACTTGGTTGATTAATTGCACAAATCATATCATCACAAGTGACATAAGTAAGGGACCATTCCGAACCCAACGGTTTGAGGTCTTCCCTTGCGAGGGGTGAGTGCGGCCTTAAATCTTTGTCCCGGTTCACACCGGGTGGCGACTCCATGTTATTTCGTACTCCCAACTAGGTCGTGAGCCTAGAAACAGCGTCGTCAAGTTCTGTTGTCTACAGTCTGGTGACTCCACTGGGGATAGAGAATTGGCCCCGAAATAATGTCTTGTGATGTTTATGATTTGTGCTTTAGTTGACCGTGTCTCTAATGGTCACACACCATAACTCGTTAGCAAGTACCTTAAGGAATAAAAAAGGTGCGCTCACTTGGTCGTTCGAACCCTTGAGTGGGTAGTCCTAGTTGTGGGCAATCATTCGCCAGGGAAAGCCTTTGTCTGCACTCCCATAAATCCGCATGAGAACCATAGTTGTATATCCTATAGAAGTTGCCCATTTATGCTTTTGATAACCACATGCATATTTTATCTCATACATCAGACACATCTCACGCATCTCATGCATACATGCATCATGTTAACCCTCGTGTCTTAAAAGCCATCATAGATATCCGTTGGGTTAGGAAAAAAGAAAGGCTTGTCAAGACGAGTTTAGCAAACATGGATATCAGGGAAAAGGAAACCAAGAAACAGAAAACCTTGCGGCAATGATAGAAAAACCATTGGGGGGGCCTTAAAAAAAACAGAGAGAAAAGAAAAAAAAGAAGAAAAAAAAGAAAAAAAAAGAGAGAAAAGAAAATGAAAAAAAAAAGAAAAAAAGAAAAAAAGGAATGAAAAAGAAAAAGAAAAAAATTGTTGTTTGTTTTTAGTTTTTGATAGTTAGACATAAGTCCAATGATGAAATCGTTTGCTTTAGGGTGAAATCTTAAAAACGATAAACTCTTGATGTGCTTTTATCTGATACTTTGAGTGATTGATCTATGTTAGACTCGTAAGCACTTGATTATGGTTCTTAGCAGTGAAAACCTGAGTAGTTAGCAAAGTGACTAGTTGAAGAAATTGGAGGTCGGTGAATGACCGTTCGCCTAAATGTCTATCCTGATTTACTTGTGTTATGATGTGTGGTATAGTTGAAAATAAAAGAAAAGTCTCTAAAAAAAAAGAATTGAACCGCCTATAACCGATAAGCGTGAAGCTACCCATTGGCGAGTATTAGGACCACCATGAGGAGAATGCAACCTTAAAGGATAGGTGTGTTGAAAAAAAAAAGAATGAATGAAAAAAGAAGAAGTTCAAAATGAAAAGAAAAAAGAGAGAGAACAAAAAAAGAAAAAAGAAAAAAACATACCACATAATTGAGATATCTAGGTTGGTTTGACCCATCGATCCCGATTTTTGAAACGAAATCATCGAGTTAGCTTACCTAAGTTAAGCTGTGAAAGAACATTTGCACACACACACTTTGAGTCTGGCATAGATCATTTGTTCAAAGACTTGGATTTGAGTTGCATCGAATGTTTTGAAGGTTCTCTGGTTTCATTATTGAGCTTTCTTTGAGGACAATGATATGTCTAACTATTGGGACTATTTCGTAGCATGTAATATAGTATGATGATTGGAAGGCCCCACCATGTGGTTCATCTTGACCAAGTGTAAGCAGCGGAAAGTAGAAAGCTAAATCAAAGACTGGGGGCGACCAGTCTACCACATCGCGAATCAAGGACGTAACAAGATATTGAGTCATGAGACTAGAGAGAAAGCCGAGCAATCACCTGGAGAACTGGCGGAAAACCTAACCCAGCGGGATAGGAAAATCATTCATGCATGCATGCATACACGTAACATATTTTGCATTCTTTTTTGTGTTTGTTTTGTTTTTCACAGGTTTCAAAGAAGAAAAGAGAAAGCGGCAAAGACAAGCCAACCAGAATCAGCAACATATGAGTAGTAGTTTTGGGGATGAGTCCCAGGGCTGAGGCCCATATCAGTATCAGCATGGGGGCGAGGCCCACATCAGTATCCGTTTGGGGCGAGGCCCATATCAGTATCAGCAAGGGGCGAGGCCCACATTAGAGTCAGCATAGGGGCGAGGCCCATATCAGTATCAGTTTGGGGCGAGGCCCATATCAATATCAGTTCAGTGGCGAGGCCCATATCACTAACAGTTCGGGAAGAGGCCCCTATCAGTATCAGCTTAGGGGCGAGGCCCACAATATCAATATCAAATTTGGGATGAGTCTTAGGGTCGAGACCCACATCAGTGTCAATATCAGATTTTGGGGATGAGTCCCGGGGCGAGGGGCACATCAGCATCAGTTTCGGGAATGAGTCCTAAGGTTGAGGCCCACGTCAGTATCAGTTTTGGGGCAAGGCCCACATCAGTTTCAGTTTTGGGGCGAAGCCCACATCAGTATCAACTCAAGGCTGAGGCCCACATTGTCAGAATTGGAATGAATCCCAGGGCTGAGGCCCACATCGTCAGATTTTGGAATGAATCCAGGGAATGAATCCCAGGGCTGAGGCCCACATCGTCAGATTTTGGAATGAATCCAGGGAATGAATCTCAGGGCTGAGGCCCACATCGTCAGAATTTGGAATGGATCCAGGGAATGAATCCCAGGGCTGAGGACCACCTTATCATAATTTGGAATGAATCCAGGGAATGAATCCCAGGGCCGAGGCCCACGTCTTCAGAATTTGGAATGAATCCCAGGGCCGAGGCCCATGTCGTCAGAATTTGGAATGAGTCCCAGGGTCGAGGCCCATATCAGCAGAGTTTTGGAATAAATCTGGGAAGGAATCCTAGGGTCGAGGCCCACTTCAGCATCATTTTTGGGGATGAGTTACAGGGTCGAGGCCCACATCACTATCAGTTTTGGGGATGAGTCCTAGGGTTGAGGCCCATTGCATCACAAGCTAAGAATGTCAATCCAAGAAATGGAGCAAAGTTCGAATGAACAAGCCAAGAATGGAAATCCGATAATGGAGCAAAGTTCGAGAATGAACAAGCCAAGAATGGCAATCCGAGAATGGAACACAGTTCGGGAATGAACTAGCTGGGATTGGCACTCTGGGGGCAAAGCCCACACCTTTATCAGAATCAGTCTTGCCGGGTATGGCACTCTGGGGGCGAAGCCTACATCAGCATCAATAGTAGTCTTGCCGGGTATGACACTCTGGATGCGAGGCCCACATTATTATCAGTTCAGTTTTGCCAGGTACGGCACTCCGGATATGGAGACATCAGTTCAGTTTTACCAGACACGGCACTCCGGGTATGTGGACATCAGTACAGTTTTCCCAGGTACGACACTCCGGGTATGGAGACATCAGTACAGTTTTACCAGGTACGGCACTCCGGGTATGGAGACATCAGTTCAGTTTTGCCAGGTACGACACTCCGGGTATGGAGACATCAGTTCAGTTTTGCCAGGTACGGCACTCCGGGTATGAGGACATCAGTACAGTTTTGCAAGGTACGACACTCCGGGTATGGAGACATCAGTTCAGTTTTGCCAAGTACGGCACTCCGGGTAGGGAGACATCATGTCAGTTTTGCCAGGTACGGCACTCCGGGTATGGAAACATCAGATCAGTCTGCCAGGTACGGCACTCCAGGTATGGA
Source organism: Zanthoxylum bungeanum (assembly GCA_019454045.1). NCBI lineage: Eukaryota > Viridiplantae > Streptophyta > Magnoliopsida > Sapindales > Rutaceae > Zanthoxylum > Zanthoxylum bungeanum. The sequence goes on from SKCR01039961.1 coordinate 9,290, forward strand.
GATATCAGATCAGTCAGGTACGGCACTCCGAGTATGAAGACATCAGATCAGTTCTGCCAGATATAGCATTCTGGGGGCGAGGCCCACATAGCATCAGATCAGTTTCTGCCGGGTATGGCATTCTGAGGGAAGGCCCACATAGCATCAGATCAGTTTCTGCCGGGTATGGCATTCTGGGGGCAAGGCCCACATAGCATCAGATCAGTTTCTGCCGGGTATGGCATTCTGGGGGGAAGACCCACATAGCATCAGATCAGTTTCTGCCGAGTATGGCATTCTGGGGGCGAGGCCCACATCACATCAGATCAGTTCTGCCGGGAATGGCACTCCGAGAATGGAGATATAGTCCGGGAATGGACAGCTCAAGAATGAGCACGCCGAGAATGGCATGTCGGGAATGGCACTCCGAGAATGGAGATATAGTCCGAGAATGGACAGCTCGAGAATGAGCACGCCGAGAATGGCACTCTGAGAATGGAAGATCAGCATCATCATCGGTTTGGCCGGGTATGGCACTCTGGGGGCGAGGCCCACATCATCATCATTATCAGTTTTTCCGGGTATGACACTCCGGGTGTGGAGACATCAGTTTCAGTTTTGCCGAGTATGGAGACATCAGATCAATTTCGCCGGGTATGGCACTCCGGGTATGGAGACACATCATCAGTTTGAGGGCGAGGCCCACTTTGTGAGCAGTATTGGGTCGATGTGCTCATGGTTGTAGTTCCGGGTCGAGGTGACCCCGTTTTCGGTTGTAGTTCCCGGTCGAGGTGCCCACTACATCATCAGTTCGAGGGTGATGTCCCTATTGTCAGCGGTGTTGGGTCGAGGTGCCCAGGGTCGAGGTGCCCCCGTTGTCGGTTGTAGTTCCGGGTCGGGGTGCCCAGGGTCGAGGTGCCCACTACATCATCAGTTCGAGGGCGAGGTCCCTATTGTCAGCGGTGTTGGGTCGAGGTGCCCCCGTTGTCGGTTGTAGTTCCGGGTCGAGGTGCCAAGGGTCGAGGTGCCCACTACATCATCAGTTCGAGGGCGAGGTCCCTATTGTCAGCGGTGTTGGGTCGAGGTGCCCAGGGTCGAGGTGCCCCCGTTGTCGGTTGTAGTTCCAGGTCGAGGTGCCCAGGGTCGAGGTGCCCACTACATCATCAGTTCGAGGGCGAGGTCCCTATTGTCAGCGGTGTTGGCTCGAGGTGCCCAGGGTCAAGGTGCCCCCGTTGTCGGTTGTAGTTCCGGGTCGAGGTGCCCAGGGTCGAGGTGCCCACTACATCATCATTTTCGGGATGCGTCCCAGGGTCGAGGCCCATATTTTGTCAGCGGTATTGGGATGCGTCCCAGGGTCGAGGCCCCCGTTGTCGGTTGCAGTTATTGGGATGCGTCCCAGGGTCGAGGCCCACTACATCTTTGGTTTTTGGGATGCGTCCCAGGGTCGAGGCCCACATTGTCAGCGGTATTGGGATGCGTCCCAGGGTCGAGGCCCCTGTTGTCGGTTGCAGTTAATGGGATGCGTCCCAGGATCGAGGTCCACTGCATCATCACCTCAGTTCGAGGCAACAAGCGAGTCAGGTGGCAGCTGGCGAGCCAGGTAAGTAAAAATGCATTGCATAACTTTGATAGGATTGTCACTGTTACACATTACACAAGTCCCATCAAAGTGGGGGCGACTATAGACACTGCATTTTTACATATAAGTCCCGATGATGAGTCTCGTATGGAGACCCTACCTCTTTGATTGTGAAAGCTGCGGGAAACGGACGTCAGAAGGGTAAAGTTGGAAATTGATATTTTGGTCGGATTTAACTCACTTGTTTCGCTTCGGGTTCACCTGTTGGACCTCTATTTTAAAACACACCAAACCCATTAAATCACATCTCACAAATTAAATAATTAAAACATTTAAAATATATGTCACAAATTAAATTGAATTAAAAAATAATTAAAATTAAATTAAATAACTAAATTGAAATTAAACTAAATCAAATTAAAATACATTTAAACAAAATCAAATTAAAATCCAATCAAATTAATTCCAATTTAAATTAAATTAAAACAAATTACATTTAAATTAAATTATATTAAAATAATACCAAAATTAATAAATCTTTTCCTAAAACAAATAAACCACTCACCAAATTAAATAAATTCCCCAATTAACTTGATTTTTTCTTATTCAAATCCATGCAAACCCTAACCCTAATTGACAATTATAAAAATAACACACTCTGCAACCTTACGCTGGCTGGCTCATTCTCATGGCAAAGACACTAACCGGAACCCTAAAATATTTTATCTTCATCTCTCTCATGCCCCCACGCTCAGCTCTCTCTGATCTCTTGCTCCAGACCACTCACCATCTCACCCTCACAGACCACAAACGATCATCACTCAGCTCTCCCACCCCTCGGCAACCCTCTCATTCTCGGCAATGACCCTTAACCATCTTGACTCTCGGCCTCCTCTCTGCCTCTCTCATTAAAGACTATAAACAAACCACCATAACAAAAGCTCTCTCTCCTCTTAACCCCAAAATCAGCACGCCAATAGCCACCTACCCCTCACGCACCAAGAACCTTCACGTACCACGCCACCCACTTCACTGCCATCTCCACGTGAAGCAAACCTCACAACCCTCTACTCATTGCCACGACTACCCACCAAAGAGCCATCAGTGAACCACAAAAAATAGGCAGCCACCAAAAAAACCCTAATCTGGCTACACCTTCCACAGCCTCACAGCCCGTCAATTGATCAACACAAACTAACGAGCTACACCTCACGCAAGAAGCCACCTTGCCCACGCCCTTGCTCCTTTTGCCCAGCCTCCACCAGCCCATTACGCCTCACGTCCTCACGCCTATAAACAGCCACCAGTCAACACACTCTCTCGCCACCTGCACAAACCCACGCCCCTCATTCCCACATCGCCCAGCAGCCATAAAGCTTACCTAGCCTCCTACTCACAAACGCCCCATAAGCCTCCATTCACGCCAAATTGCCACCTTGCAAGCCACTCATCACACGCTGCTTACTAACCCTTCAACCTTTCAGAACGTGAGCAATCAATGTGATTAACAAGTCAAGTCAGTCTCCATCCACGTGAAGCAACCAATCAAGCACCTACTGCCAAGCCAAACCGACAGTAACAAGAAACCACAACCTGCACCTAAAAACTGCCCAAAACTGCACCTAAAAACTTCCCAAAACAGTCCCCGAATTAAACCCAAACAGCCTAAAATCGCACTAAAAACAGTCCAAAAACTAACCCCACAACAGTCCCTACCAAAAAAACAGTGACCGGGAAATACAACAAAAACAGCAGCGAAACGGAGTGAAAACAACAACCCGAGCAGTGAAACCGCGAGGAAAATCGTTGGATTAGTGAACCAGAAAGGTTGCGGAGTATCAATCCTTCCGACGGCCGTGTAACGCCCTTTCGAGGAACGGCCAAAGAGTTTAGACCTGAGGGCACCTTTTTACTTATCATCTTTCGTTTTATTTTATTTATTTTAAAATATTATTGCATATGAGAGTCGTTTGAAGCATGATGTGATTGTTGGATGAGCGGGATATGTGTTCCCTTTTGTGGTATATCGGATGAAAACCCGGACGTAAATTCTGTAGCCGATTCCGAATGGATGGTAGTATGGTCTGCACTCGGGATACAACGCCACGTACCACTTAAGATACACGTATCTCATCTCATCCAAATTTGTATTTGAGCATGTCATAGTTCTAGGCCGTTTATTTATTATTTTAAGCATGATTTAATTTAGTCTTGTTATTTAATTTTCAAAGCATGATTGTGTTATTTAGGCATGTTGTTTCTTCATTCTTTATGCATGATGTTTCGTTTAGTTTATGTTTATGTTTAATTAGTTATTGTTTACTTTGGTTTTATGGTTCAATATGCTCGTTGTGTTATATTGCGTGGAGTTATTTGGATGAAAGCATGTTAGATCTAAGTACTATTGAGCATGATTATTGAGTATACTCGGTTGATTAATTGCACAAATCATATCATCACAAGTGACATAAGTAAGGGACCATTCCGAAACCAACGGTTTGAGGTCTTCCCTTACGAGGGGTGAGTGCGGCCTTAAATCTTTGTCCCGGTTCACACTGGGTGGCGACTCCATGTTATTTCGTACTCCCAACTAGGCCGTGAGCCTAGAACAGCGTCGTCAAGTTTGGTTGTCTACATTTCCCTTGCGAGGGGTGAGTGCGGCCTTAAATCTTTGTCCTGGTTCACACCGGGTGGCGACTCCATGCTATTACGTACTCCCAACTAGGTCGCGAGCCTGGAACAGCGTCGTCAAGTTCTGTGTCTTACAGTCTGGTGACTCCACTGGGGATTTAGAGAATTGGCCCCGAAATAATGTCTTGTAATGTTTGGATTTGTGCTTTAATTAACCGTGTCTACAGTGAGTTGAAGGGGTTTAGTTAAAGGCATTGTCAGCGAGAGCCTTTGTCCGCACTCCCGTAAACCCACATGTGAACCTTAGTCATAGAACTAGTAGAAATTATTATTATTATTTTTTATGTTGATGTTTTGGACCGTCGTCATTTGGATCCAGTTGGACCTTTTGTCAAAAGATGTGAACTTGTTGGGCCATTTAAACTGGGACGAGTTCGTGTCCTTTGACAATTGGGCCAAAAGCTTCTAGAATATCGGTTGGCCATTTTATGTTTGGGCCTCTTATCATTTGAAGTTGTTTAGCCATGTTATCGCAAAGTGTAAACATGTTGGGCCTTTTAAACTGGGACAAGTTTGCACCGCGCAATAGTGTGATTGAATACTTTAAAATGATAATGGGCTAACTAGTGTAAAAATTCTTAAATGGGCTTATATATTACATACATTGCACGTATCTCATGTATCTCTTGCTACACGCATCATGTTAACCCCGTGTCTTAAAAGCTATCATAGATATCCGTTGGGTTAGAGAAGAAAAAGAAAGAGGTTTGTCAAGAGGAGTTTAGCAAACATGGATAGCGGGGAAGAGGAAATCGAGAAACAGAAAACTTCACGGCAATGATAGAAAGACCATTGGGGGGACCTTAAAAAAAAGAGAAAAAAAAAGAAAAAAAAATTTGTTTGTTTTTAGTCTTTGATAGTTAGACATAAGTCCGATGATGAAATTGATTACTTTAGGTGAAACCTTAGAAACGATAAACCCTTGACGTGCTTTTATCTGATAATTTGAGTAATTGATCTATGTTAGACTCGTAAACACTTGATTATAGTTCTTAGTAGTGAAAACCTGAGTAGTTAGCACAGTGACTAGTCGAAGAATTGTAGGTCGGTGAATGACCGTTTGCTTAGATGTCTATCTTGATTTGCTTATGTTATGATGTGTGGTATGGTTGAAAATGAAAGAAAAGTCTCTAAGAAAAGAATAGACCGCCTATAACCGATAAGCGTGAAGCTACCCATGGGCGAGTATTAGGACCACCAAGAGGAGAAATGCTACCTTAAAGGGTAGGTGTGTTGAAAAAAAAAAAGAAAGAAAAAAAAAGTTCAAAATGAAAAGAGAAAAGAAAGAGACAAGAGAAAAAGAGAAAGAAAACCATACCACATTGAGCACAGAAAAGCAACTGCAGGCATAATTGAGACATCTAGGTTGGTTTGACCCATCGATCCCGATTTTTGAAAAGAAATCATTGAGTTAGCTTACCTAGGGATGAATCCGCAAAGGAACCTTTGCACACACACACTTTGAGTCTGGCTTAGATCATTTATTCAAAGACTTGGATTTGAGTTGCGTTGAATGTTTTGAAGGTTCTCTAGTTTCAATACTGAGCATTCTTTGAGGGCAATAATATGTGTAACTATTGGGACTATTTCGTAGCATGTGATATAGTATGATATGGAAGGCCCCACCATGTGGTTCATCTTGACCAAGTACAAACAGCGGAGAGCAGAAAGGTAAACCAAGACTGGGGGCGACCAGTCTCCCACATCGCGAATCAGGGACATAACAAGATATTGAGTCATGAAACTAGAGAGAAGACTGAGCAATCACCAGGAGAACTGGCGGAAGACCTAACCCAACGGAATAGGAAATTCATTAATGCATGCATGCATACACGTAACATATTTTGCATTCTTTTTTGTGTTTGTTTTGTTTTGTATTCACAGGTTTCAAAGAAAAAAAAGAGAAATCGGCAAAGACAAGCCAACCAGAATCAGCAACATATGAGTAGTAGTTTTGGGGATGAGTCCCAGGGTCGAGGCCCATATCAGCAGAGTTTTGGAATAAATCCGGGAAGGAATCCTAAGGTCGAGGCCCACTGCAGCATCAGTTTTGGGGATGAGTCACAAGGTCGAGGCCCACATCACTATCAGTTTTGAGGATGAGTCCTAGGGTTGAGGCCCATTGCATCACAAGCTAAGAATGGCAATCCGAGAATGGAGCAGAGTTCGAGAATGAACAAGCCAAGAATGGAAATCCAAGAATGGAGCAAGGTTCGGGAATGAACAAGCCGGGAATGGCACTCCAAGAATGGAATACAGTTCGGGAATGAACTAGCTGGGAATGGCACTCCGAGAATGGAAAACAGTTCGGGAATGAACAAACCGAGAATGGCACTCCAAGAACGGAGCACAGAGTGGGAATGAACAAGCCGAGAATGGCAATCCGAGAATGGAACGCAGTTCGGGAATGGACCACATCACAGTAACAGTTCAGGAATGGACCACATCACAGTAACGGTTCGGGAATGGACCATCTCATACAGTACAATATTAGTTTTGCTGGGTATGGCATTCTGGGGGGCGAGGCCCACATCAGTACAGTATCAGTTCTGCCGGGTATGGAATTCTGGGGGCGAGGCCCACATTGGTTTAGTATTAGTTCTGCCGGGTATGGCATTCTGGGGGGCGAGGCCCACATCAGTTCAGTATCAGTTTTGCCGGGTATGGCGCTCCGGGTATTGAGACATCAGATCAGTTTGGCCAGGTACGGTACTCCGGTATGGAGACATCAGAATCAGTCTTGCCGGGTATGGCACTCTGTGGGCGAGGCCCACATTAGCATCAGAATCAGTCTTGCCGGGTATGGCACTCTGAGGGCGAGGCCCATATTAGCATTAGTATCAACTTGGGAGCGAGGCCCACATCATTTTCGGTCTAGGGGCGAGGCCCACATCAGTGTCAGTCTGGGGGTGAGGCCCACATCAGTATCAGTCTGAGGGCGAGGCCCATATCAGTATCAATCTGGGGCGAGGCCTACATCAGTATAAGCTTGGGGATGAGTCACAGGGCGAGGCCTACACTAGTATCAGTTTGGGGCGAGGCCCATATCAGTTTGGGGCGAGGCCCACATTAGTATCAGTTTTGGGCGAGGCCCATATTAGTTTGGGGCGAGGCCCACATCAGCATCACTCTGGGAGCAAGGCCCACATTAGTATCAGTTTGGGGCGAGGCCCATATCAATTTGGGGCGAGGCCTACATCAGTTTCAGTCTGGGGGCGAGCCCACATCATTTTCGGTCTGGGGGCGAGGCCCACATCAGTGTCAGTATGGGGGCTAGGCCCACATCAGTATCAGTCTGGGGGCGAGGCCCATATCAGTATCAATCCGGGGCGAGGCCTACATCAGTATGAGCTTGGGGATGAGTCACAAGGCGAGGCCCACACTAGTATCAGTTGGGGCGAGGCCCACACTAGTATCAGTTTGGGGCGAGGCCCATATCAGTTTGAGGCGAGGCCCACATCAGTACCAGTTCAGGGTCGAGGACCCACTACATCATCAGTTTGAGGGCGAGGTCCCTATTGTCAGCGGTGTTGGGTCGAGGTTCCCAGGGTCGAGGTGCCCCCGTTGTCGGTTGTAGTTCCGGGTCGAGGTTCCTAGGGTCGAGGTGCCCACTACATCATCAGTTCGAGGGTGAGGTCCCTATTGTCAGCGGTGTTGGTTCGAGGTGCCCAAGGTCGAGGTGCCCCCGTTGTCGGTTGTAGTTCCGGGTCGAGGTGCCCACTACATCATCAGTTCGAGGGTGAGGTCCCTATTTTCAGCGGTGTTGGGTCGAGGTGCCCCCGTTGTCGGTTATTGTTCCAGGTCGAGGTGCCCACTACATCATCAGTTCGAGGGCGAGGACCCTATTGTCAGCGGTGTTGGGTCGAGGTGCCCAGGGTCGAGGTGCCCCCGTTGTCCGTTGTAGTTCCGGGTCGAGGTGGCCACAACATCATCAGTTCCAGGGCGAGGACCCTATTGACAGCGGTGTTGGGTCGAGGTGCCCACTACATCATCAGTTCGAGGGCGAGGTCCCTATTGACAGCGGTGTTGGGTCGAGGTGCCCCCATTGTCGGTTACAGTTTCGGGATGCGTCCCAGGGTCGAGGGCCCACTGCATCATCATCACAGTTCACATTCGGTGGTTCGGGAACAAATCCCAGAGGTCAAGGCGCGAGCCAGGTAAGTAAAAATGCATTGCACGTACTTTGATATGATTGTCATTGTCACACACTGCACAAGTCCCATCAAAGTGGGGGCGACTGTAGGCATTGCATTTTTTCATATCAGCCCGATGATGAGTCTCGTATGGAGACACTATCTCTTTAGTTGTGAAAGTCGCGCGAAACAGACGTTGAAAGGGTAAAATTGGAAAATGGAATTTTCGTTGGATTTAACTCGCTTGTTTCGCTTCGGGTTCGCTTGTTGGACCTCTATTTTAAAACACACCAAACCCATTAAATCACATCTCACAAATTAAATAATTAAGACATTTAAAACACATCTCACAAATTAAATAATTAAAACATTTAAAATACATGTCACAAATTAAATTGAATTAAAAATAATTAAAATTAAATTAAATAGCTAATTAAAATCCAATTAAACTAAATCAAATTAAAATCCATTTAAACTAAATCAAAATAAAGTCTAATCCAATTATAACCAATTAAATTAAATTCACAAATTAAATTAAACTAAATCTAATTAAATTAAATTTCAAAATTAAATAAATCACTCACCTAATTTAAATAATTTCTTGCCTTAAATAATTAAAATTAAACACACACATAAATTAATTGATTTATTTCCTTTCAAATAAACCCAAGCAGAAACCCTAACCCTACCCTCTCACTATATAAACAACAACAAACCCTACACATCTTCCTCTCTCTCATGACGCCCATCTCCTCTATCACTAGCAGATATACGGCTCATCTCTCTCTTCACATAACAAAAAAATAAAAACAAACGAAAACAAGCGCACAACTCACCTGTCTTCATCTTGCCAGGCCTTCAACCTCAACAGGTAACAAACCACAAACCCACATTAACAGCCTCATCTTCACGCAGGCACCTCACCCTTCAACGCCGCCATCAACCTTCACGCAAGCTATCCTTCATTCAGCCTAAACCCTAGACCTTACCCTCACAATCACTCATCACAAACCACGTCTTCACCCTACCTATTAGCCTCACGTGAGACCAACTCTCTCGCCCCTTACCAACTCTCTCGCCCTATTAGCCCATTAACTCTCGTTTTACCACGCCTCGGCCTTCAGTCCACACGCACCCATTTCACGCCCACTCACCGACACACACTCAACTACAAGCCACACGTTGCTGCACTCAAAACCCAACCCTCACACACCTGCCACCACGCAATTAATCCTCAAAAACTAACCTTCACGCAAGCCAAAACACACGTTTCCAGCCCTCAACTAGCCACGCCTTGCCTTCACTCCATGCAGCCGACACCTCAAATCAACAGCCCGTAAGCAGACTCACCACAAGCGGCCCACACATCCATTGACTCATAAAGAACACACATACAGAGCATCGCCACGGCACCACAAAGGTCACACACGCACTACCGATTACATAAAAAAAATAGTGACCCCAAGCCGTGAATGAATAGCCCCCCATCAAGTCAAAAATAGTGAACAAATAAACCCTAAGCCAGTCTCAAAAACAGCCCCAAAATACAACTAAAACAAGCGAAGCAAGACAGTCTGAAAATAACCCAAAACAGTCCCCAAAAATTGCCCAGAAACTGCCCAGTAAATTACCCAAAAAAATGTCCAGAAAATTGCCCAGAAACTGCTAAAAACCGTCCAGAAAAACTGCATCTTTACCATCTAGAACCGAGACCATAAACAGCAACGAAACAGAGGGAAAGCAACAACCCAAATAGCGAAACAGCGAGGAAAAATGTTGGATTAGTGAACCAGAAAAGTGGCGGAGTATCAACCCTTCCGACGGCCGTGTAAAGCCCTTTCGTGAGACGACGAAAGAGGTTAGACCTGAGGGCACCCTTTTACTTATTATCCTTCGTTTATTTTATTTATTTTAGAAATATTATCGCATGAGAGTCGTTTAAGGCATGATGTAATTGTTGGATGAGCGGAATATGTGTTCCCTTTTGTGGTATATAGGATGGAAACCCGGACGTAAATTCCGTAGCCGAATCCGAATGGACGGTAGTACGGTTTGTACTCGGGATATAACCCCACGTACCACTTAAGAGACATGTATTTTGTCTCATCCAAACTTGTGTTTGAGCATGTTGTAGTTCGTAGGTTATTTATTTATTAATTAAAACATGATTTAGCTTAGTTTATTATTAAAGCATGATTTAGTCGATAGGAATTTCTTTATTTATGCATGATTAGGTTGTTTTCATATTAGGGATTTAATGTCTATTTATGCTAAAATTCTTATTTATTTTCCGCATTAGATAATTGAGCATGCTTGTGTGATGATTGCATGTTATTGTGTGTTTGCCGTTATGACAACTTATTTTGAAGTATGCGAATTTAGATATAGGTTTTATTATTAGTATGCATGTTGACTTAGGCGTAGGCTACCTTTGAGCATACATGTTGAGTAGACTCGGTTAGTTTATTGCACAAATCATATCATCACAAGTGACATAAGTAAGGGACCATTCTGAACCCAACGGTTTGAGGTCTTCCCTTGCGAGGGGTGAGTGCGGTATTAAATCTTTGTCCTGGTTCACACCGGGTGGCGACTCCATGCTATTACGTACTCCTAACTAGGCCGCGAGCCTGGAACAGCGTCGTCAAGTTCTGTGTCCTACAGTCCCGTTTTCAATTCGCAGATTAATCTCAATCTGATGTCAGTATCCTGCTTATAGCAGATTCTGCTCAACAGTACATATATATATGTACCACTTCCAGTATCTAAAATCCAATTTTAATACTAGTAGTGAACATATTTATAACAAACATATTTGAAGTCGGAGCCTTGCCTGTCTTCAATTCCTTCATGTCTGCCTTGTCCATACGGCAGTCACGCTTCCATGTCCCCGTTTGCCACAATTTAGCCAGACATTTTGGGATATGTCATTTGTCTTCCCAGAAGATTATAATGACTTTGCCTTTGCCCCTATTCCACACCCAGAAACCTTTGGCCAAGCCCTGGCCTTCTAGAATGTTGAAATAAGATGCGCCTTGCGCTTCTTGCCTATTGTAAACTTTGGCTTTGTCTCCTTGATTATATCCATTAACTCTCCAAGATTTTACTATGACAATTAATACTTCTAAGATCTAAAGAATAGATCTATGAAGATCCTTCAATTTCATTATCATACTATAAGGATCTAATCCATAGTTCTGATTAAGAAATTAAGGAGTCCTTTTGGCAAGCATAATGGATTAAGCACTAAAGTTATCATCACATGAATCTTCCAAAGATCATGCTCTACTATTTGCTTAACTCCGGGCTTAGGCCTAAGATGTTATTTTTTCAAATAAAGTAACTTCTTAGTTTTCAGGACTATCCTGAAATTTTATTCCCAATTTGAAAATTAAAGCCGTTTAAATACATTTTCACCAGGATTATGTTTTAAACACTAATCTTTCAATTATATTGATTCCAATAGTCCAACTATCGAATCAACGATTTTAGGTACTATTGATTATAATGATTACTATAGTCTAACTATATAATCAACTATAATTTAATTGGTTAAATTCAATTATATTGATTACTATAATCCAATTATAAAATCAACTATTAATGAAATAGTTTGAATGCAGTCCAACTATTTTATTTAAAAACAACAATTAAATATTAGTCCAACTAATAAATAATTTATTTGACGAAAAATTTGAAATGAGCGCGTATGGCAAGTAACTAAACGAATATTGCAAATTTAATACTTGCCTCCCACTATTTTTTGGCGAGCCTCTAACCCTCTGTGGAGTACTTGGGAAACCTTGTTTCCTAGTGGGCTAGGATCCCGTTAAATAACACACAATCTTGACTTTGGCCAACAAATTATATGATAATTAACTAGGTAGATCTCTAAGACCAATTAGATCCCATCCAATTCCTAGATCCAGTAGGTGGACATCCAAGTCCGAAACATATATCTTATATATGCCAATATATCCAATATATTGCCTAACCTTTTTCCTCTGAATCAACTAAGCCTTGGCTTTGGCACAACAAACTTAGTGATCCCAGTTAAGTGGAACCCATTGACCTTGGAAAGCTTTGTAATCAATGTCGATGGACAAGAAGTGATCTTGACTTTGGCCAACAAATCACAACTTGGACAAGACACCAATATGGAACAAAGCCTTCATGATTCAAACACATCCTCGACGGATAAAGGTCTTGACTTTGGCCAACAAACCAATGTCAGTCTTGGAAAAATGGAAGGAAAAATGCTTAATATGTTGTGAGGGTTTTTCGCGTGCAATTGGCAACCAATTAATTATCTTTGTTAAGGTCTCATCATCATACACCCTTAAGCATGCATTCTAAACACATAATAAGGCGCGTAAGAATTAATATTATAATGATATGCGGATGGATACTCAAACACATTGTTCCTAGAACAAATCTCTCTATTTCCTCTCTCCCGCTAGCACAAGTATTACTTCTACCCGATTACATAACACTTCTAAAGAAACCTCATTTACATTGAGGGGAATAGGTGAGAAGAGAAATACAAAGAGTAAGGAGGTAATAGGCTGGACACGCAGGTCCAATTAATAAATTCTAAATTTATTACAACAATTTTCAAAATTGCCCTCACCCATCTAATATCCATCTGATATACATTATTCATACATCGCATCCATGTATTCACACAAGCATGTTATCAATCAATCTAATCCAATTAATTAATCTGAAAATTAATGACCATCCAATGTTCAAACAACGATTTGATTTTGCGCGAGTCCGACTCATTTTGCGAATAAGAACTCAAAATACGAATTCTTGAATTAAATTAAACTACAACATTAAATCCAATTTAATTTGTATTTAATAATAATTCATTATTTAATTCCAAATTAAATATTACACTTTTAATGTACCTTTACGACTTAGATTCTAAATCTAATCGTTACGGGTCTCAAAGCCCGATTAACATCCAATGTCAATTTAATTTAAAGTCCAATGGGCTTTCAATTAATTTGTAAGGCATGGACTTTTGGTCAATATGGGTCAAACCCAAATACCAAAGCCCATTTAAGGAATCACCCTTATTTGCCAAGAAACCAATTTAGGCCCAATTAAAATTAAAGGTCCATTAAGTCATAATTGGACTTTATGGATATGGTTTTGGGCCCAATTGGATCCAACCAGTTTAGCCTAAATCAATCTTGGTACAACCAAGCCAATTAAGCCCAATTACAACTTTTCAAGCCCAATTCCAAAATAAGCCCAATTAATTAACTTACAAAATTCCAAATTTCACATTAATTAATTTAAAGTGTATGCGATAATTAATTAACGAAATTAACATTTCCAAAATACTAATTCACTCAATTAATTATGCTCATTTACTTCAAAACATGTCCAACACATTTGAATCAAAAAATCACATCATTATACATGCTTATAGTCTCGGCATTTTAGGGGTTTTTCAAATCGATTTCAATTTCAATCCAATTGAATCCTAAATCAACATTTCCCACATGATTTCAACTCATCCAATGATTAAAATAAAAAAAAATATCATGACTTAGGGTAAGCTTATAGTTTCGGCCAAGCTTCAACAATTGGGGAAAAATTGTCTAATTCAAAATTCATCAAATTGACAATGCATAACACCATGTTATCATCATTTAAACATACATCAACAATCAATTTCATCAAAACATGCTCAAATTCAATTTACCCAAATTTTACCCTAATCAAGTTTCATGCTCAAAATGGCTCAAGATACCATTGTTGGGTTTCTATTAGGTCCCAATGATCATTTTCAAGCAAGAAAACATATATATGAATACTCGTAAAAGTATGGCGGAAACATACTTACAACGATCGGTTGAGCAATGTGAGGAACAACAAAATCTCCAAGCTTTCCTCCAAGGTGGCTTACGGTAGTGGGCTGATTTTATGCTCCAAAAATTCGGCCATCTCCAAGCTCCAAGCTCCAAGCTTTCGAATGGTGATTCCATGCTCACAAGTTGGTTTCCCTATCACCTTCGCAAGACCCCGAATGTGTGCTAGCACTCTTGATTTTGCAACAAAATCATCACTCTTTTGTTCTTGATGCTCTCGGCAATGAGAAGCAAGAATGAAGAAAATGATGGCCCTTGGCCGAGAGAGATATTGGAGAGAAGAGTGGCCCCTTGGGCGTGAGAGGGAGAGAGAAGAAAATTAATTGAAATGTGTTGTGTGTTTTGTATATCTAAAACCAAAAATAAAAGTCAAATACCAATTAATAAAATAATGGTATATGTCTTTCAATCACACTTGAGTGTCTAACACTCTTCCATCTTTTCTTATCAACTTCCATCACTATTCACATCACTCATGACAAGTTTTCAAATCACTCAAAGTAACTAGACATCACATCAATCGATTGACTAGTGATTTGACGTTTGATGTGACTTGTGGGCCGCAATTAAATTCGCAATGCGAGTGCGCCCACAAACACTCCCGGGCTCGTGTTCGCTAATTCCAAATTAACGATTTTCTGTTGCGACGTAATTAAATAATTATGCATAGCAAAATTACTATTCACGTCGCTAACGAATTAATTCTAAATTACCTCGTTCACCCGAATTAAAATCTAATTTCAATTCCGCGTCGAAATCTAATTTCGTATAATATATCGAATATATTATTTTATCAAATAATTCCAAATTAATCGTATTCTCTCTTTTAATTAATATTTTATCCCAGATAAAATATCTTCGTAATTAATCCCAGATTAATTTTCTCTCTCTTTTAATTAATCTCATATTAATAAAGTACGAGTCATACGTCATCGATGAATGTTCGGGAAGCGACCAATGAGATCCCAGGATATGTTGGCAGTAAATATGGTCGTCGGACTATTCGAACACGTACGTACCTTGTACTACATTTTTACTGATTTACAAGACAATGTTGGCTTCTAGCAAAGCGCCATGCCTACCCAATTCTCCAGAAATATCCTTACATGAATATACGATCTATATCAGGCGTAGTATACGTAGTATTGCGTATTTCGATCCAGCATCATATGTCACGTGCTAGGTCTGGGGCTGGAAATGTGTCTGCCCCGTACGAAGCACATATCGGATCTCTGGTAACTAGTCTCTATAATCGGATAAACATGACCTAGTCATAATATCCCGATAGCTGCAGCATATAAGAGCACTAGTTCCGTATCCTACGTGATCATCATCTCCACTATGACTGGAGTCATACTTCCATCTCGACATCACACCAATACACTACGATTCTCAATATACCCAGAAGAGGCGTACACAGAACCTGTTAAAGCCCTGGATGACCAAAACCAAAGTACATTGATTGTCGCAAGTATTAGCGGTGCAAGTCTCAATTTAAGACGAAATACACCTACCCTGATTCAGACTTCCAAAGACACATAGTCATACTACCAATGGAATTCCGAGGGGTCTATCCAGAGCGAAGCTGTTTTCCATACCATCGGTAAACACAACCTCCTATTACACTTACATGAGTATCCCATACCCAAATATATGAGAACTATGTCATTATACTCCCACAACGCGCACAAGTGTAATACTAGTCTTTTACGCATTATCGATGTCCAATCTCGATAATACTCTGACTAGGGATATTTAATGATTAAACCTTCGTGGATTGATACTGTCTCATATCATCTCAATCCGGAACTAATCATATGGACCTTCTATCATTTATACATCTTGGTAATCTAATTACAAATGATAAAAAGGCAATTTCCTTTGTCGCATAGTTAATTTGTACAACAACACCATGATCTGTACAAATAGTGATGTTATGGGCCATAATTGTCCAACAATGCCTAACCCAGTTTGTTAGGAATGGTTTGATACAAGATTTTACCATTGAACCTTATCCAAATTGTGAATCTTGCATTCAGGGTAAAATGACCAAAGCCCAATTTTCGGGTGTAGGACACCGAGCCGCTGACTTAATGGAACTAATACATTCTGATGTATATGGTCCCATGAGTCACACTACTTACAGTGGTTTTTTGTACTTCGTTACTGTAGACACACTGCATTTTTGCATGAGCCCGATGATGAGCCTCGTATGGAGGCACTACCTGAAAAGTTGTGAAAGTTGCAAAAAACGAATGTCGGAATGAAGGAAACCCTCCAAAATTAGCCCCTCATCGGATTTAGACTCACTAGCCAGCCTCAGATTCACTCAGTCAAGCCTCTACTTCAAACCTTAGCTTCAGACCCACAATGCATCCAATGCAACTGGCCCATGCAGCCCACACAATCGGCCTTTGTACCCTTCAACTTCGGCCCTTCCACCCTCTGACCATGCGGCCCATGCATAATCTTCCCAAATATGATAAAATCTCCTAAGTTATGAGAGCATCAACATTTTCCAATTTAATGAGATTTTGGGATCCCATCCTCACCAAATTAACAAAGATTTGAAATCCCCTTCTTGATAAATATGCAAGATCCTAGGCCCAAACTAGAAAGAATTTTCCCTCCCTAATATAAGTGATTTGAGTTTCCCTTTAAATCCCTTAAGCACCTTATATGGAAAAGAAAATCTTGACACAAAAGGGATGAGAGAGAGAGAGAGTGGCGGCAACATTGAAGGAACAAATAAGAAAACCCTAGGAGGTAGCAACTATAAAAGAAAGGGGTGAGGACCGGCCAAGGGAAGCTCTTTTCTTCTTCTTATCACTGAAAAAACAATAAAAAAACAGAAGGGAAAAGACAGAAAAAATAATGAAAAAATGAAGGAAAAACATGAGGGAATGGGCGGAAACCCTAGAGAACAACAAAAAAAATAAATAAAAAAACCCTAGGGGATCACCGAAAAAATAGTGAGAAAAAAATAACAGAAAAAAAAAAGGGAAAACCAGAAGCAAAAAACGTAAACTAGAAGCAAAAACCGTAAACCAGGAGAAAAAATCGTGAACCAGAAGCAGAAACCGTGAACCAGAAGCAGAGACCAGAAACGACATGAAGTAGAGACCAGAAACAGCGTGAAACAGCAAACCAGAAACAGACGTGAAACCAGAAAACAAAAAGCCGTGAATCAGCAACCATAAACATCAATCAGCGTGAGCAAAAACAGTGAACCAGCAACCAGAAACAGTGAACCGAACCAAACCTTGAAACTAAGCTTCGATCCTTCCGGCGACATCCTAACATACTTCCGAGAAAGCAACTTAAAAGGTAAAACCCGAGGGCACCCTTACCATATTTATTTTTATAGTTCCGGACGCTGTATGTCTGGCTGGACGTGAAATACGTCCAGCCGGGTATGCAAAGCCCTACATAAACAATGGCCAAATCTCCGGCCATATTTCTTCTTCGGCAGTTCGTTACTTATTTTTATTCACTTTTATAATTATTTTATTATTTCGCATTTATTTTGTTTATCTTGGTTCATGTTAATGATTATCTGTATATCCATGGTTATATTTTTTTTATGTTCGTTTACATTACATTGATGAGTATGTGAGTAATTATCCCTCGCGGTATATCGGATGGAAACCCATATGTAAATTCCGTAGCCGAATCTGAATGGACAGTAGTGCGGTTTTACTTGGGATACAACTCCATGTGCCACTCGTGAAATACTCATATATGCATGATTGACCCCCTTTGGTTTGCCATTTATCTTAATGAATCATTTGCTTTTGAATTGTTTATTATAATTTTCGTTGTCGCACCTCGTATTTCTTAATTTAATATGTTTTTGGAACATAATTATCATGATTGTTATTTTGGTTGGGTATGTTATTACATTTTTATTCGCTTTTAGGCATGAATTGCATTAAGACTTGACTATACCATTGTATGAACCCGTAAATTATACTGGCATAAGTAAAGGACCATTCCGAACCAAACGGTTTGAGGTCTTCCCTTGCGAGGGGTGAGTGCGGCCTTAAATCTTTCCCAGTTTACACTGGGTGGCGACTCCTTCATTCTCCAGTTTAGTCCCCCGCGGGCTAATTCGTACTCTCTACGGGCTGCGAGCCTAACAGTGGCTTGGTCGCCGAAAATCATAGGCATATCGGTAAACCCCGTTTCGCTCCTACAGATGGCGACTCCACTAGGGATAAAGAATCGGCCCCGAAATAATGCATTGTAGTGTCCGTGGCTTTGGCTTTGGTTAACCAAGTCTCATATATTTTGCATACCATTCTTACCCCCGATGGCGTCATGTATCGTGAAGTCGCTTTCAGTCAAGGCGGCTGATCGTTATGTGATGATAACCATCACTCGCTAGCACGTACCCTAGGGTATAAAAAAGACGTGCTTACTTGGTCGCTCGAACCCTTGAGTGGGGAGACCTAGTTATGTCCAATCCTTCGCCAATGAGAGCCTTGTCCATACCCTTGTAAGCCCACATACGAACCATAGTTATGTGTCCTATAGAAGCTACTCCCATGCTTGTGTTTGGGCCCATTATCATTTGGATCCATTTGGGATTCTCATCATAGGATACGAACTTGTTGGGCAACTTAAACTGGGATGAGTTTGTATCTTATGATGATTGGGCCAAAAGTTTTCAAAGTAACGATGGGCCACATTGTGTTTGGGCCCCCTATCATTTGAAGTTATTTAGCCACCTTATCGCAAAAGTGTAAACATGTTAGGCCTTTTCAACTGGGACAAGTTTACACCTCGCGATAATCTGATTGAACGCTTTAAAATGATAACGGGCCAACTTGTATGAAAACCTTGTTGGGCTTAGAAGGTCCAAACATGATCCGAATATGCCAGATGAATGAGTATGATATCCGCATTGGCTTTCATCCAGGAGGGGTACGCCTTGTTATGGCATATTTGTATACTTTTGGATATCTCCAAGTCTGTCTCCGCCATAACCGTGATTACCGAGGTCCCAATTCGTCATTTCTAGACAATGGCACGATCCGCATGATAGGCTTAGTCAATCTTGTAAATGGGTGGTCTTTGTCTTTTACTGATGAAAAGGTACGGAGGTAGCCAAGGTTCACCCATGTAGCGTAGGAGAGAACGACTTTGTGTACCCCACATTGGTGCATAAAATGAGTCATACCTAGGGCAGAAATGGACTTACCACGGGTGTGGGAGGAATAAGGTCGGTAGGGTATATGTTGTTTTGATAACCATATGCATATCATGCATCTCATGCATCACATGCATACACACATCATGCTGACCCATAGTCTTAAAAGCCATCATAGATATCTGTTAGGTTAGAGAAGAATGAAGACTTGTCAAGAAAAGGTTAGCAAGCATGGATGCGTCAGACAGTGAAGGTTTCCGCATGGATCAATTGGAGACCAACATCACCAAAGTTACTGAGTAACTACAAGCTTTGACCAACGTTGTGGCCAATCTGACAGCACCTCGTACAGTGGGAGTAGAAAACAATGAGAATAAAAAGCGTGAGGAGCCCCCGAATAGGGCGAGCGAAGAAATCCTTATTTTTAATGATGACATGGCTGAGTATGTCGCAGGAAGGATAGCCGGGCCTCAGGCAGAGTTACAGAAACTCAGAGAACAAGTAGAGTCAGTTACCTGCAAGATGAAGGGATAACATGAAGATCTATTAGACTATGATGCGATGACTATCGAAGAACAACTGCCTCCCCAGTTTAAGATGTCTGACATGGCCAATTTCAATGGAAACGGAGATCCTAGGGTCCATATCCGACAATATGTTTCAGTGATGAGTTCAGTGGGATTGTCGAAACGCCAGGTGCAGAAGATGTTCATCATGTCATTGGAAGGGGCACCCGTAGTATGGTAGTAGGTTTCTATTATTAGTCCCAAAGAAAGTATAAGCCAATGAAACACACGATTTATACATGCAAAGCTTGAAGCATGGCGGAATCATACTTACAAAGCTTGTGACGAAAAATGATGAAGAAAATCCTTGAGTCTTCAAGGAGGAAACTTTCGGCCAAGGAGAAATGAAGAAGAAGCTTTAAGTCTTTTAGTATTCCAAGCTCCAAGGTTGTTTCCCAAACACCTCATTTGATCCTTCATTGTGCTAGCAAATGGAGAGAATGAAAAAACAATTTTTTCTGCCCCAAAGAAGCTCAAGGCGTGAGCAAGAAGAAAAGGAGAGAGGAGAGGCTTTTGGTATGCCTTTGCTTTTCACTTTCTTGTTTCCAAAAAACCGTGTGAATGATGAGATAACAATTACCAAAAAATATTTGGTAAATATCCCTCCAAAAACGTGAAAAAGTTTTCCCTCCAAAAAGCCATTAAATGGCCTCACCTACTTACATTGAGAATAGTGACAATGTATCATCCAATAAAGGTGACTAGATACATCCATCAACTAGTCGTGTCAAGTGATGAGACTTCGCGATGTGATTTGCGGGTCCCACTCGTTTCAAAATACGAATGTGTCCGCAAACACTTTCGGGCTCGGTTTCGCTAATTCCGAATTAACGAATTTCCGTCGCGACGTAAATTAAATAATTATGCCTAGCGAAATTACTATTCACATCGCTAACGAATTAATTCTAAATTAATTCGTTTGCCCGAATTAAAATCCGATTTTAATTCCGTGTCGAAATCTAATTTCGTTTAATTTATCGAATATATTATTTTATCGATTAATTCCAAATTAATCGTTCTCTCTCCTAATTAGGCATTTTATCCAAGATAAAGTTTCTCCGTAATTAATCCAAGATTAATAAAGTTCGAATCAAACATCATAGGTGAATCTTCAGGAAGCGACCCAAAAGATCTCCGGATATGTTGGCAGTAAATACGGTCGTTGGATAATCCGAACACGTACGTACCTCGTACTACGTTTTTACCGATTTACAAGACAAGGTTGGCTTCTAGCAAAGCGCCATGCCTACCCAATTCTCCAGAAATATTCTTATGGAATATTAGATCTTTATCAAGCGTAGTATACCGTAGTATCGCGTACATCGATCCAGTATCGGACGATCACATGTTAGGACTGGGGCTGGAAATGTGTCTGCCCCGTACGAAACATATATCGGACATCAAACAACTAGTCTCTTTAAATCGGACAATCCTGACCTGGTCATATTGTCCCGACGGTTGCAACCTTTTATAGAGTACTAGTTAGTATCCTACGTGATCATCATCTCCATATGTCTGAAGTGATACTTCCATCTTGACATCACATCCAGTACACTACGATTCTCGATAAACCCAGAAGAGGCGTACACAGAACCGGTTAAAGCCCCGAACCACCAAAAACCAAAGTTTACCGATTGTCGCAAGTACTAGCGATGCAAGTCTCGGGTTAAGACTATATACACCTACCCTGATGCGGCCTCCCATAGACACGCAGACATACTACCAATGGGATTCCGCGGGGTCTATCCAGAGCGAAGCTGTTTTCCGTACCATCGGTAAAACACAACCTCCTATCGCACTTGCATAAGTATCCAATACTTAAATATATGAGAACTATGTCGTTGTGCCATCACAACGTGCACAAGTGCAATACTAGTCTATTCCGCATTATCGATGTCCGATCTCGATAATACTCCGACTAGGGATATTTAATGATTAAACCTTTTATATTGATACTGTCTCATATCATCTCAATACGGAACTAATCATATGGACTTTTGCCATTAATATATCAAAGTAAATAATTTACAAAACGGCAAAAGGCAATTTCATTATCACATAGTTAATTTTGTACAATAATACAATATCATTTACAAAACAGTGACGCTATGGGTCATAATGTCTAACAATCTCCCACTTGGCCTATAGCCAGTCACTCAAGCATCTAATACCTGAACTATGTATATGTCGTTCAAACACATCCTGAAGAACAGCCTTCGTCAGCGAATCTGCAATGTTGTCATCCGATGCGACCTTCTCGACTTTTACATCGCCACGATGTATAATCTCCCGAATCAGATGGTAACACCGAAGAACATGCTTGGATCGTTGATGAGACATTGGTTCCTTAGCTTGTGCTATAGCCCCGTTATTGTCACAATACAATGGCACGGGCTCAGCTGCTAACGGAACTACTCCTAATCCGATCAGGAATTTTCGAATCCAAACTGCCTCCTTTGCTGCTTCCGACGCAGCGATTATACTCCGCTTCTATTTTGAATCGGCAACAGTATCTTGCTTGGAAGATTTCCAGCTCACTGCTCCGTTATTCAAACAAAAAATATACCCCGATTGCGACTTGAAGTCGTCCTTGTCGGTTTGGAAACTTGCATCGGTGTACCCAGATACCTCAAGTTCTCCACTTCCATAAATTAAGAAAGCATCCTTAGTTCGTCTAAGATACTTAAGGATATTCTTAACTGCCATCCAGTGACCTTCACCTGGATCGGCCTGAAAGCGACTGCACATGCTCAAAGCATATGACACATCAGGTCGCGTACATATCATGGCATACATGATCGATCCGACTGTCGAGGCGACGGTATCCGACTCATGTTATCTCTCTCTCTTCTTTAGTCTTAGGACACATGTCCTTAGACAGAAGGATACCACGTGACATTGGCATCAATCCCTTCTTGGATTGATCCATGTTGAATCGCTTCAATACTTTGTCAATATATGTACTCTGGGAGAGTCCAAGCAGCTTTCTAGATCTATCCCGGTAGATCTTTATTCCCAGAATAAAGGCTGTCTCCCAGATCTTTCATGGAGAATTTTAATGAAAGCCAAGCTTTCACCGACGTTAGCATGGGAATGTCATTGCCTATAAGCAATACGTCGTCGACATAAAGGACAATAAAAGTCAGTGCTCTCCCACTAACCTTCTTGTATACACAAGGGTCATCAGCGTTTTGTACGAAATCATATTCTTTTATGATCTCATCAAAACGCTGATTCCATGACTGTGATGCTTGCTTCAATCCATAAATGGATCGATTTAACTTACAAACCTTGTTTGCAAGTCTAGGTACGATAAAACCGTCAGGTTGTTGCATATAAACATCCTCCAAAGGTTTCCGTTAAGGAAAGCGGTTTTAACGTCCATCTGCCATATCTCGTAATCGAAATATGCAGCTATTGCAAGCATTATCCGAATGGATTTAATCATGGCAACGGGTGAGAAAGTTTCGTCATAATCAATACCATATTGTTGACGATACCCCTTTGCTACAAGCCTAGCTTTGTACGTTTGCACGTTGCCATCCATGTCGGTCTTCTTCTTGAAGATCCATCTGCATCCAATAGGCTTTACGCCTTCTGGTGCATCAACCAGTGTCAAAACTTGGTTGGCGTACATGGAATCCATCTCGGACTTCATGGCATCTTGCCATAAAGCGGAATCAATATTCTGTATTGCTTCCTCATACGTAGCCGGTTCATATCCTCAATAAGATTAATATCTACATGAGGTGAGATCAGGAACCCATACCTCTCAGGTACCGTCCTGACTCTCTCCGACCTACGCGGTCCTTGTGTATATGAAGATTGTGGTACAGACTCATCCCGGATGGTCTGTTTATGTTCCGTCGTTGATTCATTGCCAGGAACAGTATCACTACGATTTTCATCGAGCTCCACTTTCCTCCCACTTACCACTGCATCTAGGAATTCCTTCTCAAGGAAAAATGCATGTAGAGCAACAAATACTTTGTTCTCTTGTGGGTGATAGAAGTAATATCCTTTGTTTCCTTAGGATATCCCACGAAAAGGCATTTATCTGATTTGGGTTCTAGTTTGGTACCTTCCAAACGTTTAACATATCCAGCATCCCCAAATCTTCAGGAAAAAGAAAACCTGGTTTCCTCCCTGTCCATATCTCATATGGAGTCTGTTCAACAGACTTTGACAGAACCTTATTCAAAATAAGTACCGCACTGTTTAATGCGTATCCCCAGAAGGATATAGGTAGCTCAGTGCGACTCATCATGGACCTTACCATGTCTAACAAGGTACGGTTTCTCCGTTCAGACACACCGTTTAATTGCGGTGTTCCAGGAGGAGTCCACTGTGAAAGAATACCATATTCTTTCAAGTAATCTTGAAACTCATAACTTAAGTATTCGCCACCATGGTCCGACCGCAATGTTTTAATACTCTTGCCTGTTTGTTTTTCTACATCGTGTCGAAACTCTTTGAATTTCTCAAAAGTTTCCGACTTGTGTCTCATTAGATACACATAACCATAACGCGATGCATGCATCCGTAAAGGTTACGAAGTAATGATATCCACCTCTAGCCTGGCTAGACATGGGCCCATATACGTCGCTATGAACGAGGGCTAACAGTTCTGTGGCACGTTCACCTTTACCACTAAAAGGTGATTTAGGCATTTTGCCTAAAAGACAAGATTCGCAGACATCATATGAATTAGGATCAAATCCGTCCAAGTACCCACTCTTCGAAAGTGTGGATATGCGAGTCTTGTTAATGTGTCCTAGACGACAATGCCACATAAGCTTCATCTTTTAGATTACTCCTTTTGAGCCTTTTGTTTGTTATTTTATGTTTAGGAGATTCGTTTATATTCAAAATATAAAGGCCATTATTTGCAACAACAGTGCAAATTTCTGCATCATCTTTATATAAATAACACCCAGTGTTTCTAAATACAAAAGTGTACCCATGCTGGGTTAACAAAGATACATATATGATATCCTAGTCAAACTAGGTATATAAAAACAGTTCAAAAGTTTAAGCACATGCCCCGAGGGCAATTCCAAAACAAAAGTCCCTACAGCCAAAACAGCAACTGGAGTTCCATTTCCGACTCGTAGATCAACCTCCCCTGAAGCCAGCATCCTGCTATTCTGCAGATCCTGCAAATCAGTACATATATGAGCAGCACAACCAGAATCAAAATCCAATTTTTAAAACTAGAAGTAGTCATATTTATCTCAATAACAAACATACCAGAGGCTAGTGCCTTGCCTGCCTTGATATCCTCCATGTGTCCCTTGCCCATTCGGCAGTCACGTTTCCAGTGACCCTTCTTACCGCAGTTGAGGCAGACATCTTGAGACTTGTCCCTTGGCTTCCCAGAAGCTTTTGTCAACTTGCCTTTACCATTTTTCTTATGTTTCTTCTTCACCCCTCCAGTAGCTTTGGGCCCAGCCCTTGGCCTCTGAGAGGTCGATGCATAGTGCGCCTCGCGCTTGCCCCCTTTTTGGAGTTCTTTTTCAGACTCCTTCAAGATGGATAACAGCTCTCCAAGAGAGTCATCCGTGTCCATCAACTTATAGTTGATTATGATTTGTTTCTAAGAATCAGGAAGTGACTGTAAGATCAAATCTACGGTCAGCTCAGCCTCCAAGACTATTCCCATATTGGCCAACTCATCAATATCGGCGATCATTTGAGCCTCGTGGGCCTCAACTGATGCGCCTTCAGTCATTCGGGCGTGGAAGAGTTTCTTCACCAACTCGTACCTCTCCATCCGCTTGTTGGTGCGGTGGAGATCTCTCAGTCTAGCCATCATATTATAAGGATCCAAGTCCTTATTCTGGCGACGAAAGTGCTGAGTCATCGAAGCTAACATAATAGCCTGAGCAGTGTCACAATCATCGCTGTGAGTTTTCCATAACTCCAGCTCAAGTGGGTCAGTGGGCTTAGGCGGGAGAGGTATCTGTATAGTGTATAGCATCCTCTCAGCCCCAAGGACTATCCTTAGGTTCATTTCCCAATCAGCGAAGTTTGTGCCCTTAAAGACATTGTCACCCATGATGATGTCTCGGACATTTCCCTTGCTTGCCATCTCAACTACGATAGTCCAACTATCTAGTTAACGATAAAATGGGTACAGTCAAACTGTTACAAAAAAATAACAATGTATTAGTCCAACTAATTTTAATAAATAGACGAAATAATATTGAAAGACGCGTAAGGCTAAGTATCTGAACGAAATTGCAAATTCATACTAGCCTCCCACTATTTTCACCAAGTCTCTAACCCTCTGTCGAGAACTCGGGAAATCCTATTTCCTAGTGGGCTAGGATCCGTTAAATAACACACAACCTTGACTTTGGCCAACAAATTGTATGATATTCAACTAGGTAGATCTCAAAGATCAATTGGATCCCATCCAATTCCTAGATCCGGTTAGGTGGACATCCAAATCCAAAACATATGTATATTACTTATGCCAATGTATCTAATACATTTTCCTAACCATATCCTCCGAATCATCTAGGCCTTGGCTTTGGCACAACAAACCTAATGATTCTAGTTAAGCGGGACCCATTGACAAGGAAAGTTTCGTAATCAATGTCGTTGGACAAGAAGTGATCTTGACTTTGGCCAACAAATCACAACTTGGACAAGACACCGATGTGGAACAAAACTCTCATGATTCAAGTACATCCTCAATTGACAAAGGTCTTGACTTTGGCCAACAAACCAATGCCATTTTGGATCTTGAACAAGAATCATTCAATGGAAGGATAATCGCTTAATATAAATTGAGGGATTTTTGCGTAATTGGCAACCAATTTATTATCTTTGTTAGGTCTCATCATCATACACCCTTAAGCATGCTTCTAAAACATCATAAAGTGCGTAAAGTAAATTAATAGTGATATACGGATGGATATATAAAACAACTTGTTCCTAGAAAAAATCACTCCCTTCCTCTCCCCGCTAGCATTATTCTACTTCTACCCAATTACATAATACAATAAGAGAAACCTCATTTACATTGAGGGGAATTAGGTGAGAAGAGAATACAAAGAGATAAAAGAGATAAGGCTGGACACGCAGGTCCAATTTATAAATTCTAAATTTACAATAATTTCTAAAATTACCCTTCCCTTCTAATATCCATCCGATATACACTATCATTCATCACATACATATATATTCAATCAAGACATGCTATACAACCAATCAAATCCAATTAATTAGTCTTTGTTTAAGTGATCATCCAATGTTCCAAACAACGGTTTGATTTTGCGCGAGTCTAACTCGTTTGAGAATAAGTACATAGGTACGAATTCACGAATTATATCGAACTACCCGTTAAATCCAATTTAAGTCGTATTCAATACTAATTCAATTTATTTAATTCCAAATTAAATGTTTACACTTTTAATGTGCTTTTAAAGACTTAGATTCTAAATCTAATCTAATTGGGTCTCCAAGCCCAACTAACATCCAATGTTTGTTTAATTAAAGTCCGATGGGCTTTCAATTGATTTATTAAGGCTTGGGCTTTGGTCAATGTGGGTCAAACCCAATTACCAAGCCCAAATAAGGAATCACCCTTAAATGCCATAAAATCAATTTCAAACCCATAAGGCCCAATTAAACATTAAAGCCCATTTTACTATATTTGGACTTAATGGAGTGATTTAAGCCCAAATTGGATCCAATCCTTTTGGCCCAAATCTACTTGGCCCAACCAAGCCCATTATGCCCAAATATAATAATACAAGCCCAATTATACAATTAAGCCCATTAATTAAATTTTAATATTCCAAATTTTTAAAATTCAATTAATTAAAGTGTAAATCCATGATTAATTCATTAAACCAAATATTTCAAAAAACACCAATTTAATTTATTAATCATCACTTGTTCAAAACACATGTCCAACATTTATTTGAACAAAAAATCAAGTCCTTTAACATGCCATATTGCATTCGGCCAAGAGGGATTTTTTGGTTCGATTTGTTTTTCAATCCGATTGAATCACTAATCTAAGTCCCGTATATGTTTTAAGTCATCTAATGAACTTGTAAAAAAAAATCACAATCCAGTGCAAGAACATTCATATTCGGCCAAAGCAACAATTTTGGGGAAAAATCATCCAATGCATTTTTCTCAAAATTGATCATGTATAATATCATATTACATACATATAAGCATACTTTATCATCAAATTTCACAAGAACATGCTTCAGAGCAAGGACCTCCATATTCGGCCAAAGCAACAATTTTGGGGAAAAATCATCCAATGCATTTTTCTCAAAATTGATCATGTATAATATCATATTACATACATATAAGCATACTTTATCATCAAATTTCACAAGAACATGCTTCAATCAATTTAACCCAAATTTACCCTAATGTATTTCATGCTTAAACATGGCTCTGATACCATTGTAGGTTTCTATTATTAGTCCCAAAGAAAGTATAAGCCAATGAAACACACGATTTATACATGCAAAGCTTGAAGCATGGCGGAATCATACTTACAAAGCTTGTGACGAAAAATGATGAAGAAAATCCTTGAGTCTTCAAGGAGGAAACTTTCGGCCAAGGAGAAATGAAGAAGAAGCTTTAAGTCTTTTAGTATTCCAAGCTCCAAGGTTTTTCCCTAACACCTCCTTTGATCCTTCATTGTGCTAGCAAATGGAGAGAATGAAAAAACAATTTTTCTTGCCCAAAAGAAGCTCACGGCGTGAGCAAGAAGAAAAAGGGAGAGAAGGCTTTTGGTATGCCTTTGCTTTTCACTTTCTTGTTTTCCAAAAACCGTGAATGATGAGATAACAATTACCAAAAAATATTTGGTAAATATCCCTCCAAAAACGTGAAAAAGTTTTCCCTCCCAAAAAGCCATTAAATGGCCTCACCTACTTACATTGAGAATAGTGACAATGTATCATCCAATAAAGGTGACTAGATACATCCATCAACTAGTCGTGTCAAGTGATGAGACTTCGCGATGTGATTTGCGGGTCCCACTCGTTTCAAAATATGAATGTGTCCGCAAACACTTTCGGGCTCGGTTTCGCTAATTCCGAATTAACGAATTTACGTCGCGACGTAAATTAAATAATTATGCCTAGTGAAATTACTATTCACATCGCTAACGAATTAATTCTAAATTAATTCGTTTGCCCGAATTAAAATCCGATTTTAATTCCGCGTCGAAATCTAATTTCGTTTAATATATCGAAATATTATTTTATCGATTAATTCCAAATTAATCGTTCTCTCTCCTAATTAGGCATTTTATCCAAGATAAAGTTTCTCCGTAATTAATCCAAGATTAATAAAGTTCGAATCAAACATCATAGGTGAATCTTCAGGAAGCGACCCAAGAGATCTCCGGATATGTTGGCAGTAAATACGGTCGTTGGATAATCCGAACACGTACGTACCTCGTACTACGTTTTTACCGATTTACAAGACAAGGTTGGCTTCTAGCAAAGCGCCATGCCTACCCAATTCTCCAGAAATATTCTTATTGGAATATTAGATCTTTATCAAGCGTAGTATACCGTAGTATCGCGTACATCGATCCAGTATCGGACGATCACATGTTAGGACTGGGGCTGGAAATGTGTCTGCCCCGTACGAAACATATATCGGACATCAAACAACTAGTCTCTTTAAATCGGACAATCCTGACCTGGTCATATTGTCCCGACGGTTGCAACCTTTTATAGAGTACTAGTTCTGTATCCTACGTGATCATCATCTCCATATGTCTGAAGTGATACTTCCATCTTGACATCACATCCAGTACAATACGATTCTCGATAAACCCAGAAGAGGCGTACACAGAACCGGTTAAAGCCCCGAACCACCAAAACCAAAGTTTACCGATTGTCGCAAGTACTAGCGATGCAAGTCTCAGGTTAAGACCATATACACCTACCCTGATGCGGCCTCCCATAGACACGCAGACATACTACCAATGGGATTCTGCGGGGTCTATCCAGAGCGAAGCTGTTTTCCGTACCATCGGTAAAACACAACCTCCTATCACACTTGCATAAGTATCCAATACTTAAATATATGAGAACTATGCCGTTGTGCCATCACAACGTGCACAAGTACAATACTAGTCTATTCCGCATTATCGATGTCCGATCTCGATAATACTCCGACTAGGGATATTTAATGATTAAACCTTTTATATTGATATTGTCTCATATCATCTCAATACGGAACTAATCACATGGACTTTTGCCATTAATATATCAAAGTAAATAATTTAAAAAACGGCAAAAGGCAATTTCATTATCACATAGTTAATTTTGTACAATAATACAATATCATTTACAAAACAGTGACGCTATGGGTCATAATGTCTAACAATGGTATCATGGCCTGGAGAGAAAGGTCAGGGATGACTGAAGGGCATTAGCGGAGGCCTTCCTGAACCAATATTTCACGGACATGGAGATAGACTTGTCGCTCCGTGACCTAGAAAACACCAAACAGAGGCCAGAAGAGTCCTTCAAAGATTATGTGGATCGCTGGAGAAGCCAACTTTTGAAGATGCAGACACGGCCCTCGGAGAAGGACCAGATTAAAATGATCATTAAGGGCACCAATCCCACAATTTATAACAAGCTGAGAAGGATGACCTCAATGATTAGAGACTTTCATCAATTAAGAGAAACTGTCATGGATATCGAGGAAGAGGAAGCCGAGAATAGAAAGTTTTACGGCCATAATAGAAAGACCATTGGGGGGCCTTCAGGGACCAAGCTCGTGTTGCTTTCTAATTAGGTCCCAAGATCATGAAATCAAGCAAGAAATTCGCATGAATACATCAAAGAAGTAAGGCAAAATACATACTCACATTGAACGATTTGAGATGCGAAGAACAAAACCATTTGGCCTCCTCCATGAAGCTCAATTTTGGTCTCTATGAACTGCAGTGGTGCTCGGTTTTGGGCTGTGAAATTCCTCCAAGATTCAGCCATGGGAGACACCATGGAAGCTCCAAGCTTCAAGCTCCAAAATTGATTCCAAGCTCAAGAGTTCACTGCCCTATCACCTTAGGAAGACTCATGTGTGTGCTAGCACCTTATCTTCATCCTTGCTTCTCATTTTTTTCGGTCAAACCAGAACAAGAACAAGAAGAAACAGCTCTAAAACCGTGAAGGAGAAGAGAGAAAAGAGAGGGAGAAGAAATCGTGAGAGTGGAGAGAGGAATGAAAAAAGAAAAATGTATTTTAGTTTATATATTTTCCAAAAAATAAAATAAACCATTTACTACTTTTCAATTTTCCAAAAATCCAAAAGTCAAAAGCCAAAAAGCAAAAAGCAATAATGCTTTTCAACTACTACATCAATCAATCAAATCAAGTGAGAACTTGTCACATCACTCAAAGTGACATTTGATTTGACGCTTGATGTGATTAACGATTTGACGCACGATTTGACTTGCGTGTCGTACTCGAATTCGAAATGCGAATGCGCTCGCAAATAATCCCGGGCTCGTGTTCGCTAATTCCAAATTAATGAATTTTCCGTTGCAACGCAATTAAACGATTAATTCCAAATATATCAAATTTCGTTTAATATATCAAATATATTATTTTATCGATTAATTCCAAATTAATCGTTCTCTCTCTATTTAATTAATATTTTATCCCAGATAAAATATCTCCCCAATTAATCCCAGATTAATTTTCTCTCTCTTCTAATTAATCCCAGATTAATAAAGTGCGAGTCATACATCATCGGTGAATCTTTGGGAAGCGACCCATGAGATCCCCGAATATATTGGCAGTAAATACGGTCGTCGGACTATCCGAACACGTAAGTACCTCGTACTACGTTTGTACCGATTTACAAGACAAGGTTGGCTTCTAGCAAAGCGCCATGCCTACCCAATTCTCCAGAAATATCCTTACAGGAATATGTGATCTATGTCAGGCGTAGTATACGGAGTATTGCGTATTTCGATCCAGTATCGGATGTCACGTGCTAGGCCTGGGGCTGGAAATGTGTCTGCCCCGTACGAAACACTTGTCAAATCTCTGGTAACTAGTTTCTATAATCGGATAAACATGACCTAGTCATTTTATCCCGATAGCTGCAGCATATAAGAGAACCAGTCCCGTATCCGTAGGAATATTAGATCTATATCAAGCGTAGTATACCGTAGTATTGCGTATTTTGATCCAGTATTGGATGTTCACGTGCTAGGCCTGGGGCTGGAATTGTGTCTGCCCTGTACGAAGCACATATCGGATGTCTGGCAACTAATCTCTATAATCGGATATACATGACCTAGGCATAATATCCCGATAGCTCGAGCATTTAAGAGAACGAGTTCCGTATCCTATGTGACCATCATCTCCATATGACTGGAGTGATACTTCCGTCTTAACATCACACCCAACACACTACGATTCTTAATATACCCAGCTTTGGCGTACACAGAACCTGTTAAAGCCCTAGACGACCTCAACCAAAGTATATTGATTGTCGTAAGTATTAGCGGTGCAAGTCTCAGGTTAAGACCAAATACACCTACCCTGATTGCGGACTCCTATAGACACATAGTCAACTACCAATGGGATTCCGCAGGGGTCTATCCAGAGCGAAACTGTTTCCCGTACCATCGGTAAAACACAACCTCCTATTACACTTGCATGAGTATGCTATACCCAAATATATGAGAACTATGATGTTGTGCCCTCACAACGTGCACAAGTGTAATACTAGTCTTTTACGTTTTTATCGATGTCCAATCTCGATAATACTCTGACTATGGATATTTAATGATTTATCCTTCGTGGACTGATACTGTCTCATATCATTCTCCATCCAGGAAAAAATCACAGGGACCTCTCATCATTTATACATCTAGGTGATTTAATCACAAATGATAAGAGTGCAATCTCCTTTGTCACATAATTAATTTGTACAACAACACCGTGATCTGTACAAATAGTGACTCTATGGGTCATAATTGTCCAACAGCTCACTCCTGTTGGGGTTTCCACCATCAGGAACAGGCGATGGACTGCTAAAACCCTTAGAACCCAGACCATTTCCAAACCTTGTGCCATGCCACCTCGACCTAAACCTATATTGTCACTACCATCAACAAAAATGCTACGAAATTGACAACTGTACCCGCCTTAGGCATGAGATCCAAGACCTCATTAACACCCATAAGATATTCGACCTAGAAAAAGAACAACCCAATACACACAGAAACCCTCTACCCAACTACCACTTCGTTCCATCACCCCCTAAATGATCAACTCCGGTCTACCTAAAAGCTTTATCCTCCAATCTCTCAACCACCAAGCTTCTTGCATGGGGATATTGGATAGCAGCAATGAAGATGAAACAGAGCAAATGAGAGATTTCTGGGAAACATTCTCTAGCAGTGACGAAGATGAGGTAAAGGGGATGACTTGCAGTGGATATTTTTACAGTGATGTAATGGAGAAAGGCAAAGAAGTGCTAAAAAAAGGCCAAAAGGTGATGGAGAATACGGATAACACCGATGGGGATACTATATTGCGTCAATTGAAGAAGACATGGGCACAAGTGAGCATATGGGAGTTATTATGCGCATCTCAAGAGCACATCCATGCCATGGTAGAAGCTCTAAGCAAGATAATGGTACCTGAAGATGCAAACCCGACAATGTTCGTAGGGTCGGTATAGAAAGAGGGTAGGCAGAGTGTAACATTCTTTGAAGAAGAGCTCCCAATGGAGGGGAGGAATCACAACAAGTCGCTATTCATAAAAGCGAAAGTAAGAGGCAAAAAGACATCTTGTATGATGGTGGATGATGGCTCATCTATCTATGTGTGCCCTTTGAAGATTCTGTCAAGGTTGAGTATGTGGACAACAGATTTAAGCCCCTCCAGTATGACTATTAAAGCATATGACGATAGCAAACGGGGAGTCGAAGGTACTTTCGTCACAGTAGTCAAAGTGGGCCCGATAGAAGACGAGGTGGAGTTCACAGTACTTGATATCCCAGCTACATTTGCTCTGTTATTGGGGAGGCCATGGTTTCATAGACTTGGGGGCGTGCCATCCACTTTGCACCAGGTTATTAAGTCCTCTCATGGAGGGGAAGTCGTCACCATCAGGGCTGAAGTAGATAATATTGTGGCTGCTTTAGACATACAACCTTTCACAAGGTTCCAAGTGGCGGCAAACTTCAAAGAATGGGTGGACCCTAAAGTGGTTAGAATCATGGAAAGAATGAAATATGAGCCGAACACAGGTTTGAGTGCTAGAGGCCAGGGAGTGAGAGTATTACCAGATTTCAAGGGATAGACCACTAAGAGAGGATTGGGGTATGAATCTGATGCGAATGAGCTGAAGACCAAGAAAAAATGGATGACGCTGATGGAATACTTTGTGAAAGCCACAAGATATCAAAGAGAAGTCAATAGGATCATGGTACCGGGATTCAAAATCTTCAAGGATGTGATGGGCAAAGAACCACAGGCAGAGGAAGTTGCAAAGATGAATGGGAAGAAGTGTTGGAGTTTTACGGTCCCAAGGATCGAATAACAAGCATAAAACATACATGTGAATACATCGAGGAAGTTGCTGAATACTTACATCGAGCGGTTGAGCGATGCGGTGGACAACAAAAATCTTTTTCTGCCTCATTGATGCTCAGAGTCCACTGTTTTTCAGCTTCTCCAAATTCGGCCATGGTGATCCATGAAGCTCCAAGCTTCTCAAATGGTATTCCAAGCCCATGGGTGGGTTTCCCTATCACCTTTGCAAGACTCCGATGTGTGCTAGCACTCTTGATTTTTGCCATAAAAATCAGTCTTTGCTTCCCTTCATTCTCGGTAAACCAGAAAACAGAAGGAAGAATTGGTCCTAGACCGTGTGAGAGAAGAAGGAGTTTTGGCTCCAAAACCGTGTAAAAAGGGAGAGAGAAAGAGTAAATGTGTTGTTTTGAAATTGATTTTCTAAAATCAAAACATATACCAAATGTTAGCTTTTAAAAAGTCAATAAGGTACAAGCTTTAAAAGCTCCTAACAACTCCCATCAATCAATCAATCAAGTGACAAGTTGTCACATCACTCAAAGTGACTAATGATTTGACGCTTAATGTGACTAGTGATTTGACGCTTGATGTGACTTGCGGGCCGCACTCGAATTCGAAATGCGAATGCGCTCACAAACACTCCCGGGCTCGGGTTTGCTAATTCCAAATTAACGAATTTTTCGTTGCGACGTAAGTAAATAATTATGCCTAGCAAAATCACTATTCACGTCGCTAACGAATTAATTCTAAATTAACTCGTTCGCCTGAATTAAAATATAATTTCAATTCCGCGTCGAAATCCAATTTCGTATAATATATCAAATATATTATTTAATCGATTAATTCCAAATTAATCGTTCTATATTTAAATGATATTTTATCCCAGATAAAATATCTCCGCAATTAATCACAGATTAATTCTCTCTCTCATCTAATTAATCCCATATTAATAAAGTGCGAGTCATACGTCATCGGTGAATCTTCGGGAAGTGACCCATGAGATCCCCGGATATTTTGACAGTAAATTCAGTCGTTGGACTATCCGAACATGTAAGTACCTAGTACTACGTTTGTACCGATTTACAAGACAAGGTTGGCTTCTAGCAAAGCGCCATGCCTACCCAATTCTCCATAAATATCCTTACAGGAATATGTGATCTATATCAGGCGTAGTATACGTAGTATTGCGTATTTCAATCCAGTATCGGATGTCACATGTTAGGCCTGGGGCTGGAATTGTGTCTGCCCCGTACGAAGTACATATCGGATCTCTGGTAACTAGTCTCTATAATCGGATAAACATGACCTAGTCATAATATCCTGATAGCTGCAGCATGTAAGAGAACCAGTAATGTATCCTACGTGACCATCATCTCCACTATGACTGGAGTGATACTTCCGTCTTGACATCACACCCAACACACTACGATTCTCAATATACCCAACAGAGGCGTACACAAAACCTGTTAAAGCCCTGGACGACCTAAAACCAAAGCATATTAATTGTCGCAAGTATTAGCGGTGCAAGTCTCAGGGTAAGACCAAATACACCTACCCTGATTCGGACTTCCATAAATATATAGTCATACTACCAATGGAATTCCGAGGGGTCTATCCAGAGCGAAGCTGTTTTCCGTACCATCGGTAAAACACAACCTCCTACTACACTTGCATGAGTATCTTATACCCAAATATATGAGAACTATGTCGTTATGCCCGCACAAGTGTAATACTAGTCTTTTTCGCATTATCGATGTCCAATCTCGATAATACTCTGACTATGGATATTTAATGATTAAACCTTTATGGATTGATACTGTCTCATATCATCTCAATCCAGGAACTAATCATAAGGACCTCCTATCATTTATACATCTTGGTGATCTAATCACAAATGATAAGATAGCAATCTCATTTGTCACATAGTTAATTTGTACAACAACACCATGATCTGTACAAATAGTGACGCTATGGGTCATAATTGTCCAACAAGAAGAACTACTACAGTTGGAGAATCCGACGCTCGAAAAAAGCAAGAAGACGGAAGAAGACAAGACTGTAAATTACGAAGATGTTTATTTTCCTGACTTATTTGATTGTAATCCTGCATTTATTAATAATAAAGACATTGATTTTTCTTACTTGTTCGAGTCTTTTCCTATTAGTCTGCATCATAACATGCATGACATGAGCATATTTGACATAAACTCAACAAAGACAAATACATTTAATCTTGGTACATGTGAAAACCGCAAGGAAATTTCAATTGCAAGTGAGGTTACCTCTGATGAGCGGAAAGAATTAGAGAGAATATTAATAAAATATGCAAAAGTATTCGCCTGGTCCTATGAAGACATGCCAAGAGTGGACAGGGGTATTTCCCAGCACATGATACTAACTTATCCGAACATGAGACCAGTAAAACAGAAGCTCAGAAGAATAGGCCAGAATGAGCGGAAAAGGTTAGGGAAGAAGTCAATAAGCAGATAGATATGGGGTTCTTAGAGGTGGTGAAGTACCCCGAGTGGTTAGCCAACATTATGCCGGTACCGAAGAAGGATGGAAAGATCAGAATGTGCATGGATTATAGGGACCTCAACAAACTTGCCCAAATAATGATTTTCCCCTACCCCATATAGATGTGTTGGTTGATAGCGCGACTTTATCTGCTATGTACTCATTTGCGAATGGATTCTCAGGATATAACCAGGTCTTCATGGCCGAAGAAGACAAGCATAAGACTACATTCGTCACTGAGTGGGGTACATAATGTTACAAGGTGATGTCATTTGGACTTAAGAATAGGGGAGCCACTTATCAACGAATGGCAACTACATTATTCTATGACTTGATGCATAATGATATTGAGGTATACGTGGATGACATGATGGTTAAATCAGAGACGAGGGACATACATATAGAAGCACTGGAGAAATTCCTTCAAAGAGTCAATAAGTACAACCTCCGACTTAACCCCAAGAAGTGTGTATTTGGGGTAACATTCAGGGAGTTGTTGGGGCATAGGGTAGGAATGGGAGGGAAAAAAGTGGACCCTGAAAAGATCAAGGCAATTAACGAGATGCCCGCACCAAAGACATAAAAGGAAGTTAGAGCATTTCTCGAAAAAATCCAGTATATCAGTCGATTCATTGCCAAGCTAACAATAGTATGTGAGCCCATCTTCAAGCTATTGAGGAAGGACCAGCCTGTGGAGTGGAATAGGCAATGTCAAGAAGCTTTTGACAAAATCAAATAATACTTGGTTAAACCGCCCGTCCTAAAACCTCCAAGGTCGGGCAAAACCTTGGTGTTGTATTTGGCCATAGAACCCAAAGCACTGGGGGCGATGATGGTACATGTATATAAGACAGTGGTGGAATATGCAGTCTACCACCTCAGTAAGAAGATGCTTCCGTATGAAGCCCGCTATCAAGAGGTGGAAAAGATTTATTTGGCGGTGATATGGGCTTCCCGAAAGTTGCGTCATTACTTCCAATCCTATAAGATACAAGTGGTAGCAAAGGAGAATCCCCTAAAGTATTTGCAGTCAGTACCTTCACTGGTAGGGAAGTTGGGCAGATGTTTGGTGTTGCTGACGGAGTTTCATATAGAATACCTCACCTTTAAGGTAATCAAAGGGCGAGCCGTAGAGGAATTCTTGGCATTACAACCCATTGAATGAGATCAGTATAAGTTCGAATTCCCAGACAAGGAGGTTCAGGCCATAACGGTCCAGGGGTGGAAAATGTATTTCGACGGGGTGGCGAATTACAAAAGAGCTAGAATAGGAATTGTGATAGTAACCCCCGAATGAGAAACCCTACATATGGCCAAAAGGTTGACATTTGGATTAACCAACAACATGGCCGAATATGAAGGATGTGTCTTTGGACGGAAAAAACTAATAGCCCTGGGAGCCAGGGACGTAGAAGTTTATGGAGACTCGTTATTGGTAGTTCAATAGATGCGAGGGGAATGAGAATTGAAGGACGACTGATTAAGACCCTACCTACTTCATCTCAGGAAGTTGGCACAGGCTATCCCCGACTGTAAATTCCAACACTTGCCACGAGAAGAGAACCAAATAGCGGATGCATTAGCCACCCTAGCCGTAACTTGGGAAAAACCAAAAAAACTGGTAATGAGACCCCTTGTGCTAACAACAGCTAGCAGACCCAGTTATAAGATAGAGAGAATCTTGGAAGTAGAAGTCGACGATGGAAAGCCGTGGTACTATGACATTCTGTAGTATCTAGAATGTGGAGAATTCCCAGAAGGAGCCGGCAAGAAAGACCGAATATCCATTTAGAAATTGGCTTCCCAGCATGTGAGTTTGAGGGGAGAGCTGTATAGGAGACAAGCCAACGACGTCTAGCTGAAATGTTTAGGAAAAGAAGAGGCTCAGAAG
Source organism: Zanthoxylum bungeanum (assembly GCA_019454045.1). Lineage (NCBI taxonomy): Eukaryota > Viridiplantae > Streptophyta > Magnoliopsida > Sapindales > Rutaceae > Zanthoxylum > Zanthoxylum bungeanum. Next base: position 48,247 of record SKCR01039961.1, read on the forward strand.
GTGATGGAAGAGGTGCGCGCTAGAGTATGTAGACCACACATGAATGGATTGAATTTGTCTCGCAAGATAGTGAGACAGGGATTTTACAGGTCGACCATGGAAGCTGACTGTGCAAAGTTGGTGAAGCACTATCACGATTGCCAGGCACACGGTAACTTGAACCATCTACCGCCTACAGAATTACACGGACTGTCAGAACCATAGCCTTTCTCAGCGTGGGGTATTGACATGATTGGAGAAATCAGGCCACATGCATCAAATGAACACTGCTTCATAGTAGTGGCGGTAGACTATTTTTCAAAATGAGTGGAAGCTGATAAGTGTGGTTTATACCCACTTATTCTGACATCATTAGCCTATTATTTTATTATGTTTCGAGTCATTTAATGTCATTTATAGTTTATTTTATGTCTTGTTTGTAGGAAGCATTAGAACATCAAGAATGGAGCAAATACGTGTGTTTCGGGACCTATTGGGAGCATCAAACTTAAGAACAGGCAAAACCAGCATCAACTGCGCACTGAATTTAAAAAGGCTATAACGTTTGATTTAGATTGAGTTACGAGACCCATAATATATCGATTTTCATGCACTCGATGTGATCTATCATGTCCATACAATTTTCCTGCGAGTTAGGTGCCGCAGCGGCACAGACGCACCAAAACCCTGAATTTGGATGTCTTTGAAGGGTATCATGATTCCGAGGCCTCCCTATATAAAGCCAAGTTTGTTCAAACTCAAGAAAATAGGCTAATACACAGCACAAAACACCAAAACACATATTTTAGAGAGATCCAAGGTGGATGATTGAAGAGCGACAAGAGGAGACGAAGCGGTGACGTCTGAATATGAAGAGATTCAATTCGGGTTTTATCTTCTTGTTTCTTTCTTAGAACTCTAATGATTTCCATTAGATTCATGACTTTATTTTCATTATTTTTATCTATTATCATGAACTAAACTCCTTAATTCTGGAGAATGATGTAATCGTTGCTTGAACCTTGTATTGTTTGCTAATTTTGTTATGAAGTTTTATTGAGTTATTTATATTCTTTTGAGTTTAATGCTTTGTGTATGCTGGCCACAAATATGATGATACATGTTTGAAATCTGTCACTCGAGAGAGGGGATTTTGAATAGATCTAGAGAATATAACCTATAAGTTTTATAGAGTTCGAGAGAATATATAAATTCCTTTGAAGTCGTTAATATAGAATCACAAAGCATAATGAGTTGTTAACTACTGGATTTTTATAGAGATACCGAAGTCTGTAGTTCATGATATTTTCACTGATGCTCGAGAGAGGGAGTGGATAATTTCGGAGTCTTGACTTATAAACAATTTAACTAAATAAAGATTAATTGGCATGATAAATACATAGGAGATAGCTAGGTGAAATCAGACTCCAGAATCTCTATTGTATTAGTTCCTCATATCTAAATATTTTTATATATTATTTATCTAGTTAAATCTTTATTAATTATTTTCTAAATAAAGTTAGGATTATCAATTGTAGTATTTAGTGCGAGTTAACGCAATCCCTGTGGGTTCGACACTCTACACTCATTTATACTAAAACTTGACACCGTACACTTACGGTACGATATAAAATATCACAACAAATTTTTGGCGCCGTTGCCGGGGATTGTTTGTTTAATTCACATTAATACTACTACCAAATAATCTTAGCTTTAATTTATATTTTTATCTTTTATTTTTAGTTTATATTTATTTTATTTTATTAATTGAATTTTTCCTTTTTCTTTCGGTGCTTCAGTGAATGCGAAAATCCACAAGTCTCGACTCGCTCATGTTTGATCCTAAAATAGAGAGAACAGTGAGGAGACTAAGGAAAGAAAGAAAAACTGAAAAAGAAGCAATGGCAGCTGAAAACAGAGAGATCAACCCACGCCATGTGGCAACCAGAGATCACTTTAAGCCGATCATTGATGATACCTATTTTGGGATTGCCCATCAACCAATCAACGCCAATAATTTTGAGCTAAAACATGCATTGATCAACATGGTACAAAGAAATCAGTTTGGGGGTTCGGCTGTAGAGGATCCCAACTTGCACTTAAGGATGTTCCTGGAGATCGCAGATGCTATAAAGATAAATGACATAAGTAAAGAGGCTATCAGGCTACGCTTATTCTCATTCTCTTTACAGGATAAAGCATGGGATTGGCTTCAATCAATACAGACCAGGAGTATCATGACATGGCAGGATATGGCTATAAAATTTCTTGAGAGATTCTTTCCACAAGCTAAATCAGCTCAACTAATGGCAGAAATTAGTATATTTAAGCAGCTGGAGACTGAGACTCTATATGAATCATGGGAGCACTTTAAGGATCTACTACGAAGATACCCACAACATGATTATGCAGACTGGGTCCATATTTAGTTGTTCTAAAATGGGTTGAATGGTTCGAATATGACTGTGGTTGATGCAGCAGTTGGAGGAGCTCTATTCAAGAAATCAGCTGAGGACGCCTACAATCTGTTAGAAGAAATGGCCATTAACCATTTTCAATGGCCAAGTGAACGCGCTACGGTACCCAAAGTGACTGGAATATATAAAGTGGACCCTCTTGTGGCACTTACAACTCAGATTTCCACCATATCTACTCAAGTAGCAGCCATCACAAATCCACAAGCACAAGCATCTATTGAATTAGTGGCGGCTACAAATATGTTGTATTGGAAGGAAACCCGAACGTCGAGCAAGTCCAATTTATGAACAATCGGAACATCAACAGCTATAGAGGCAATCATGTGCCTAAACATTATCATCCAAACCTGTCATATGCTAACACAGAAAATACCTTGCAACCTTCATCGGGATTTGACTATCAAATAGCTGAGCATAAATCTTCCTTGGAAGATTTCATGAGCACGTTTTTGATAATACTTCAACGAGGTTTGAGAAGAATGAAGCAAGACTGAACAATATTGAGACACACATGGAGAATATCGGGGCCACAATGAATTCTTTAGAAACACAGATTGGGCAGATTACTTCCTCCATGACCAAGCAGCAATAAAGGGTATTTGGATAAACTACCTACGCTGCCAAGCTATCTTTTTCATGTCAAAGCAATCAGTGGATACAAATACCACCATTTGGGTGGTTGCGTCTGGCTGAAGATGTTAAACTTAGCGCTAGCTGGGAGGCAACCCTTGCATTTATTTGTTTTTATTTTATTTTTAATTTTGATTTTTTTTGTGTGTTATTGTTTATTTATTCGTTTTGTATGCTATTTATGCAGGTAGCACGAGACACACAAAGCCCGCGCAACCAAATTCTGACCAGCAGGAGCCTGATCAACTCCATGCACGGTAGTGTTGTTCCTTAATCTGGTTTCTTTATATTTATCTTTCATTGAGGATAATGCAAGTTTTAAGTTTGGGGGTGTGTGCATGTATTCCTGCTATTTATTTAATTTTTAAAAAAAAATTGTTTTTGTTTAATATCATTGATAGTAAAACATAAGTCTAATGATGAATTGTGATTGCTTTTGATGAAATTTTAGAAACGATAAGTCCCAATTGATTTTTATCTAATGCCTTGAGTAGATGATCTAGGTTAGACTCGTAAGCACTTAATAATAGGTTTTTAGCAGTAAGAACCTAAGTAGTTGACAAAGTGACTAGTTAAAGAAATTGTTTGCCGATGAATGACCATTTGCTTAGATATGTATCTCAATATGCTATTATTATGATGTATGGTATGATAAGAATAAGAAACCACCTATAACCGATAAGCGTGAAACTACCTATGGGCGAGTGTTAGGACCACCATAAGAAGAAATGCTACCTTAAAAGGTAGGTGTGTTAAAAAAAGAGCAGAAAAAGAAGAAAATAAAATCGTACCATATTAAGCAAAGAAATGCAAATTCAGAGTACTTATGAGATATCTAAGTTGGTTTGACTCATTAGATCTCAATTTTTGAGACGAAATCATTGAGTTGGCTTACTTATGATTCGAGCTGTGAATGAACCTTTACACACACACACTGTGAGTCTAGCTTAGATGGTTTATTCAAGAACTTGGATTTGAGTCGTAGTTGAGTACTTTGAAGGTTCTCTGATTTTATTGATAAACATTATTTGAGGACAACAATATGCATAACTATTAGGATTATTTTAATTATTTTCAAATATTTAGCATGATTGCATGTGTGTGAATGATGTTTGTGGGTGTCGTTACTGTATGCCCTCAAGAGACTGTAACTCATCCACTAGGGCCGCCTAGGGGTTTAAAGGCTTGTTGCATACGCTAAATGCAACTGTGATCCCTACAAAAGTGGCTTAGTTAATTTAGTTATTTTTATTTGCTTATTTGTATTTAGTTTTTATTTTATCTTTTGCTCGGGACTAGAAAAATCTTAAGTTTAGGGTTGTTTGATAAGTGTGGTTTATACCCACTTATTCCGACATCGTTAGCCTATTATTTTATTATGTTTTGAGTTATTTAATGTCATTTATAGTTTATTTTATGTCTTGTTTGTAGGAATCATTAGAACATCAAGATTGGAGCAAATACGCGTGTTTCGGGACTTATTGGGAGCATCAGACTCAAGAACAGACAAAACCAGCATCAGTTGTGCACTGAATTTAAAAAGGATATACTTTTGATTTAGAAAGAGTTACGAGACCATAATATATCGATTTGCATATATTCGATGAGATCTATCACGTCCATACAATGTTCCTACGAGTTGGGCATCGTGACACCCAAGGACCGACGCTGCAGCACCGCAGACGCACCAAAACCCTGAATTTGGATGTCTTTGATGCGTATTATGATTCCGAGGCCTCCCTATATTAACCCAAGTTCGTCCAAACTCAAGAAAAGAGGCTAATACAAAGCAAAAAAATACCAAACCACATATTTTAGAGAGATCCAAGGAGGAGGATTGAAGAGCGACAAGAGGAGATGAAGACGGTGATGTCCGAAGAGGAAGAGATTCAATTCGGGTTTTATCTTCTTGTTTCTTTCATAGAACTCTAATGATTTCCATTAGATTCATGACTTTGTTTTCATTATTTTTATCAATTATCATGAACTAAACTCCTTAATTCTGGAGAATGATGTAATCGATGCTTGTACCTTGTATTGTTTGCTAATTTTGTTATGAATTTTATTGAGTTATCTATATTCTTTTGAGTTTAATGTTTTGTGTTTGCTGGCCACAAATATCATGATACATGTTTGAAATCTATCACTTGAAATAGGGGATTTTGAATAGATCTATAGAATATAACCTAGGAGTTTTATAGAGTTTGAGAGAATATATAAATTCCTTTGGAGTTGTTAATATAGAATCACAAAGCGTAATGAGTTGTTAACTACTGGATTTTTATAGAGATATCAAAGTCTGTAGTTGATGATATTTTCACTGATGCTCGAGAGAGGGAGTGGATAATTTCAGAGTCTTGACTTATAAACAATTTAAGTGAACAAGGATTAATTGGCATGATAAATACATAGGAGACATCTAGGTGAAATCATACTCCAGAATCTCTATCATATTAGTTCCTCATATCTAAATATTTTTATATATTATTTATCTAGTTAAATCTTTATTATTTGTTTTCTAAATAAAGTTAGGATTATGAATTGTAGTATTTAGTGCGAGTTAACGCAATCCATGTGGGTTCGACACTCTACACTCATTTATACTAAAAGTTGACACCGTACACTTACGGTACGATATATAATATCACAATAGAAGCCGAGTCATTCTATAATGTTATGGCGAAGCAGATGGCCAAGTTCATAGCCCGTAATATTATATGTCGATACAGAATGCCACATCACATAGTGACGGACAATGGAGTCCAATTTCAGGGAGAAATAAAGGTAATGTTGCAGAAGTACGGATAGGGCATCAGCAATCATCACCTTACAGGCCACATGCTAATGGGGCGGTGGAGGCTGCCAACAAAACCATAAAGAAAATACTAGCTTAGATGACATAAAGTTATAATGATTGGGTTGACAAACTATCATATGCCATGTGGGGGTATAGAACTTCGGTGAGAATGGCAACGGGAGCCACACCCTATGCTTTGGTTTACGAGATGGAGGAAGTGTTACCAGTGGAAATAGAGATACAATCAATGCTGGTACTAGCAGAGGCAGGATTGCCTGAGTAGGAATGGGCCTCGCAGAGGTTCAAAGAGCTAGCATTACTGGATGATAAAAGGATAAAGGCCTTGTACCACATGCAACTATACCAAAAAAGGTTGGCTCGGGCGTTCAACAAGAAAGTACGTCCCACCAAGATCAGGGAAGGTAATCTAGTGATCAAGCAGTCGAAGCCACTGATAATGGACCCAAGGGGAAAGTTCAGGCCCAATTAGGAAGGGCCCTACCTAGTCAAGAAAGTGATGGGGAATGGGGCAGTGAGATTGTCAGATTTGGAAGGGAATGAGTTCACCGAGCCCATCAACGTGGACAGGCTGAAATAATACTTTGCATAAAAAAAAGGCTCGTTGGGTTGAAAATCTGCAAAGAACAGCCCAAGCAAAATATAGAGCATGAGTGAGCAAGAAAAATGGTTAATTGTAAAATCTGTGAGGAACAGTTAGTGACAAAGGTATCCTTGCAATGTAGTTCATTATTTCCTACATATGTACTAAGAAGAAATGCAAACGCCTTTTTTGAAACAAATGTTCAAGATGTTCATAGATTGCATAAATCCCAGCTAACCAGGAAAGATTAGAGTCAAGTAATTACAAATCACGTCTTTTGTTTCTCAGAGGCCGGACCAAGGTTAGGAGATCTATGAGAAGAATTCCAGAAATGGAGAGGAACCTCGGGAATGAGGACGAGCAACTCCAAAAATGGAGAACAACCTCGGGAATGAGGACAAGCAAAGAGCCTCGATAATGAGGACAGATCTGAAAAAAAAAATTAAAAAAAAAAAAATTTAATTTTTAGCTCGCTGAGTTGAAAACCTGAAAAGGTGACTCATGCAAGATAGAGCAATCCGCTAAGTTGAAAATCCGAAAAGACATCTTAGGCAAATGATAGGACGAACCTGCAAAACAAGGGGACTCCCAAGAAACCGGCTTACAAGATGTTGCTTTATCCTGTCTAGACCATGAGGCGTCTCGTACTATCACAACCCACTAAGAGGTATTGAGCCAAGATACAGAATAAGACTACACTCCTCCAAGGATGGGACCCTACCTCAAAGAATGAAGCACAATGTAGTATCTTTTCTGCATCTTCAGGACAGCAAAGGAAAGCTTCGGAGGCATTCCCGAGGGTATTGACATTGGAAATGCGACATCACCAGAAGGGTAGTAAGAGACAAACACAAGCCGATAATGGCGGCAAACTCCTCGAGAAGAGGGCATATTTTGAAATCTGGGAATCAGAAGACATGATTTTCAGTATCCCAAAAGGATGAGGCCGCTTTCAAAAAGGCGTAATCCACCTGACCCGGTGCAGGTAGCGGAGAGCAGAAGGTTGAGCCATGTTTGGGGATGACCAGTCTACCATCCCGTGAATAAGGTACACAACAGGATCTTGAGCCATGAGACCAAAGAGAACTGAGCAATCACCAGAGGAGAATTGGAAGAAGGAAACTCTAAGCAGGCCAAGCGGGGCAACCAAAGCTTTTTGTAGGAAAAGGGACACCAAAGGCCAAGAGGATTCCTAAAAGGGTGAAGAAAACCCTCTAGCGCAAGGAATGCCTAACCAAAGATGACATCAAGCCAATAGAACGAAAAAAACCCATTGGAATAGAGAATGCATCCATGCATACATGCATACATATCGTATACACATAATTTTTATTTTGTTCGCAGACTTTGAAGAAAAAGAAAAAGCGTCGAAACCTGAGAACCTTCAAAGTATTCGATACACTCAACTCCGATCGTCTGAATATGTGATCTGAACTAGACTCCTAGTGTGTGTGTGTCAAGGCTCTTTCACACTTAAGCACCTTATATGGAAAAGAAAATCTTGACACAAAAGGGAGGAGAGAGAGAGTGTGTGGCGGCAACATTGAAGGAAAAAATAAGAAAACCCTAGGAGGCAGCAACTATAAAAGAAAGGGGTGAGGACCGGCCAAGGGAAGCTCATTTCTTCTTCTATCACCGAAAAAAAAACAAAAAAACAGAAGGGAAAAGACAGAAAAAAATAACGAAAAAAATGAAGGAAAAACGTGAGAGAATGAAAAACATGAGGGAGTGGGCGACAACCTAGAGAACAACAACGAAAATAAAAAAAAACCCTAGGGGATCACCGAAAAACAGTGAGAAAAAAAGGATGGGAAAACAATGAAAAAATAATGGAAAACCAGAAGCAAAAACTGTCAACCAGAAGCAAAAACCGTGAACCAGAAGTAGAAACTGTGAACAAGAGCAGAGACCAGAAACAACGTGAAGCATAGACCAGAAACGATGTTATACAACAAACCGAAACGGACGTGAAACCAACAAGCAGAAAGCCGTGAATCAGCAGCCAGAAATAGCAACCAGCATGAGCAAAAATAGCGAACCAGCAACCAGAAATAGTGAATCTAACCAAACCTTGAAACTAAGCTTCGATCCTCCCGGCGATGACCTAACGCACTTCCGAGAAAGTAACTTAAAAGGTAAGACCTGAGGGCACCCTTAACATATTATTTTTATAGTTCTAAACGCTACATGTCTGGCTGGACGGGAAATACGTCCAGCCGGGTATGCGAAGCCCTACATCAAAAATGGCTAAATCTCCGGCCACATTTCTTCTTTGGCATTTCGTTGCTTATTTTTATTCACTTTTATAGTTATTTTATTATTTCGCCTTTATTTTGTTTATGTTGGTTCATGTTGATGATTATCCGTATATGCAAGGTTATATTTATTTTATGTCCGTTTTACATTGCATTGATGATTATGTGTATTATTATCCCTCGTGGTATATCGGATGGAAATCCACATGTAAATTTCGTAGCCGAATCTGAATGGATGGTAGTGCGGTTTGTACTTGGGATACAACTCCACGTGCCACTCAGGAAATACTCATATATGCATGATTGACCCAATTTGGTTTGCCATTTATCTTAATGAATCATTTCTTTTGAATTGTTTATTATAATTTTCGTTATCGCACCTCGTATTTCTAAATTTAATATTCTTTTGGAACTACGTTATCGTGATTGTTTTTTTGGTTGGGTATGTTATTACATTTTTATTCGCTTTTAGGCATGAATTGCATTAAGACTTGACTATACCATTGTGTGAACCCATACATTATACTGGCATAAATAATGGACCATTCCAAACCCAACGTTTTGAGGTCTTCCCTTGCAAGGTATGAGTGCAGCCTTAAATCTTTCCCAGTTCACACTGGGTGGCCACTCATACATTCTCCAGTTTAGTCCCCTGTGGGCTAATCTGTACTCTCTACTGGCTGCGAGCGCAACAGTGTCGTGGTCGCTGAACATCATAGACATAGCGGTAAACCCTGCTTCACTCCTACAGTTACCTTTATCGATTATCTCTCACTGTATGGTTATGTTTATTTGATGAAATAGAAATCAGAAACCTTTGAAAAGTTCAAAGACTTCCGAAATGAAGTGGAAAACAAACTGGTAAATATATTAAATGTCTACAATGTGATCGAGGCAGTGAATATATGAGTGGTGAGTTCACCGATTATTTAAAGGAGATTGGATTCTCGCTTAATATACTCCTACGGGTACTCCACAGCACAATGGAGTGTCCGAAATAAGAAATCGGACTTTATTGGATATGGTTCGATCGATGTTGAGTTTTACATTTTTGCCCTATTATTTATGGGGTTATGCTCTTTTAAGTGATGCTCATCTTTTGAATAAGATTCCTTCAAATGATGTTCATACGACTCTGTATCAAATATAGACCGGTAGGAAACTGAATCTTAATTATGTTAAGATTTGGGGCTGTCCTGCCTATGTCAGGATGGCTCAGCAAGATAAGCTTTCGCCTCGAGGCCAAAAGTTAGGTTTAATGGATATCCTTCAAATACGAAAGGATATTTGTTCTATGATACTGAGCATCGAAATGTGTTCGTAGCTCGCTTCACAAAATTTCTATAGGTAGAATTTTGTCTGAAGGAGGTGATCATAGACAGGTTGAACTTGATGAAGTACAAACTAGAACAAATGAACCATTGGAGGAACCTGAAGTTCAAATAGATGAAGAGTATTCAATACACATATTTCATAGGTCCCAAAGGGTGTCTAGACCTCCTGAACGCTTGTATTTGATACAAGAGAAGAGTCTAGATGTTCTATTAGTCGAAGAGACTGACCCTTATACCTATAGAGAAGCGATGTTGGACATAGACTCTGCGAAGTGGCAAGAGGCTATGAAATCAGAGTTAGACTCTATCCATCAGAATCAAGTTTGGGACTTGGTTCCGCTTCCTAAAGGAATTGTTCCTATCGGTAATAAATGGGTTTACAATAGGAAGCAAGGTCTTGACAAAAATGTTGAAACCTTTAAGGCCAGACTGGTAGCTAAAGGTTACACACAGCGACCTGGTGTCGACTACAATGAAAATCTTTCGCCAGTTGCGATGCTAAAGTCTATAAGGATTTTATTGTCTATTACTGCTTACCATGATTATGAGATTTAGCAAATCGATGTCAAAACGGCTTTTCTAAATGAGTTTATTGATGAAGAAATCTATATGGAACAGCCGGAGGGTTTTGTATCCATCGAAACCTCAGGCATGGTTTGTAAGCTTAAGAAGTCCATTTATGGACTTAGCAAGCTTCGCCAAGTTGAAATCTTTGATTCGATGAGATTATTAGATTGTCTTATTTTCTCAAGAATACGGAAGAATCCTGTGTATACCAGAAGGCCAGTGGGAGTATGATAGTATTTTTGGTTCTTTATGTCGATGACATCCTAATCATTGGGAATGATATATGAATGATGCAAGGCGTCAAAGCTTACGTATGTAAGAATTTCTCCATGAAAGACCTGGGTGAAGCTTCTTATATCTTGGGTATAAAGCTCTATAGGGATAGAGAAAGGAAGATTATTGGGTTATCCCAATCAACGTACATAGATAAGATCTTAGAACGGTATAATTTTGTTAACTGTAAGATATAAAATATACCGTTCAGACATGACTTTCATCTTTCGAAGAAGATGTGTCTGCAAATAGAAGATGAGAAGATTAGAATGTCTAATCAGCCTTATGCTTCATATTTGGGTAGCATTATATATGCCATGTTATGTACGAGGCCATATATTAGCTATGCGGTTAGTGTAACCAGTAGATATCAGTCCAATCCCGAAAATGACCATTGGATGGCCGTTAAACATATCTTGAAGTATCTTAAAGGTACTAAGGATAAGTTTATCATAAATGGAGGAAAAAAACTGCAAGTTAATGGGTATACAGATTCGGATTTCCAATCGGATCCTGATGATAGAAAGTCTATATCAGGATTCGTATTTACCCTTAACAGAGGTGCAATTTGTTGGAAAAGTTCCAAACTGGGGTCTACAGCTGATTCTACCACAGAGGCGGAATATGTTGTTGCTTCTGAGACAGCAAAAGAACTTGTTTGGCTTAAGAATTTTATCACAGAATTGGAAGTTAGCCCGAGTATCGAAAATCTGATTCCGTTATACTGTGATAATACTGGTGCATTGCGTAAACAAAGGAACCGAGGGCGCATCAAAAGTTGAAGCATATGGAACGAAAGTACCACATTATTCGAGAGATTATGTCACAAGGTGACATTATCGTGTGCAAATTTCTAAGTGAAGATAATGTAGCAGACCCGCTCACGAAGGCCATACCTCTGAAGTTATTTGATAAGCATGTGGAGTCGATGGGTATTATATACTATCGATATTGGCACTGTTGGAAAATTATGACCCATATCGTCACTATTTGTATAGATCATGGTGTTGTTGTACAAATTAATTATGTAACAAAGGAGATTGCACTCTTATCATTTGTGATTAGATCACCTAGATATATAATGATAGGAGTCCCTGTGATTTCTTCCTGGATTGAGAATGATATGAGACAGTATCAATCCACGAAGGATAAATCATTAAATATCCCTAGTCAGAGCATTATCGAGATTGGACATCGATGAATACGTAAAAGACTAGTATTACACTTGTGCGCGTTGTGAGGGCACAACGGCATAGTTCTCGTATATTTGGGTATAAGATACTCATGCATAGTTCGCGTTGTAAGGTTTCGAATACACAAAACCACGTATGTCAGAGAGAGTCAGAAAACAACCTGGGGTATGGGTTTCTGATCTTACCTCAGAAAGATGTCTATCTTATTGAGGAATATCAACTGACTACGTATGAGGAAGTGATACAAGGTATCGACTCCCTATTATGGAAAAATGCCATAATGTTTGATATGGATTCCATGTGTATCAACTATGTTTTGATACTAGTTGATGTACCGCAAGGCATTGTGCCTATTGGTACTAAATAAGTCTTCAAGGAAGACATACATGGATGGCAACATACCATCGTACTAAGCTAGGCTTGTAGCGAAAAGGTAGAGTTATCAACATTGTGTTGATTACGAAGAAACCTTTTACCTGTTGCCATGGCAAATCCATTTCGATAATGCTTGCTGATGCTGCATGTTTCATTTATGAAATATGGCAGCTGAACGGGAAAACTACTTTCCTTAACGGAAACCTTTTGGAGGATGTTTACAACATCCTGACGGTTTTGTCAAACCATAACAAGCAAACTAGGTTTACAGGTTATTCGATCCATGTTTGGATTGAAGCAAGCATTAGGTTCTTGGAATTGTCGTTTTGATGTAATCATAATAGTTTATGATTTAATTCAAAACGAAAATAATTCTTGTGTATATAAGTAGGTTAGTGGGAGCGCACTGACAGTGAATGTCCTGAGTAATGATGATATATCATTTCTTGGAAATGATATTCCCATAATATAATCGGTGAAAGCTTGGCTTTCATGATAACGACTATCAGTCGTAACAATGGTACTTACAATAATATAAACGAATAGAGACAGCGATGTAAATCTTCCAAGCAAGATACTGTTACCGTATAAACAACAAAAGCGGGTTATTGCTGCAGCTGAGGCAGCAATAGAAGCCATTTGGGTCGATAACAAATCTAATTATATTAGATATAGTTCTGTTAGCAGCTGAGCTAGGCGCAGCACATGCTAAAGAATTAATGGTCTCATCAACGATCCAGATAAATACTTCGATATTCATCTGATTCGTTCGGATCATACATCGTGGTGATGTGATGATCGAATAAATCGCATCAGATGATAATCATGTAAATCCGTTGACGAAAACCTTTTCTCAGCAAATTGAGCCAACCGTACATAGTTCGGGTGTTAAACACTCGAATGACTGGCTATAGGCCAAGTGGGAGATTGTTGGACAATTATGACCCATAGCTTCACTATTTGTACAGATCACGGTGTTGTTGTACAAATTACCTATGTAACAAAGAGAGATTGCACTCTTATCATTTATGATTAGATAACCAAGATATATAAATGATAAGGAAGAGTCCCTATGTTTTGTTCATGGACGGAGAATGATATGAGACAGTATCAGTCCACGAAGGATAAATCATTAACATCCTTAGTCAGAGTATTATCAAGATTGGACATCGATAAATACGTAAAAGACTAGTATTACACTGTGTGACGTTGTGAGGGCACAACGGCATAGTTCTCATATATTTGGGTATAGGATACTCATGCAAGTGTAATATAAGGTTGTGTTTTAACCGATGGTACGGGAAAATGCTTCGCTCTGCATAGACCCCTGCAGAATCCTATTGGTAGTATGGCTATGTGTCTATGGGAGTCTGCAATCAGGGTAGGTGTATTTGGTATTAACCTGAGACTTGCACCGCTAATACTTGCGAAAATCATTATGCTTTGGTTGCGGTCGTCCAGGACTTTAACAGGTTTTGTGTACGCCAATGCTGGGTATATTGAGAATCATAGTGTATTGGGTGTGATGTTAAGATGGAAGTATCACTCCAGTCATATGGAGATGATGGTCACATAGGATACGGAAATCGTTCTCTTAAATGCTCGAGCTATCGGGATATTATGACTAGGTCATGTATATCCGATTATAGAGACTAGTTGCCAGACATCCGATATGTGCTTCGTACGGGGCAGACACGATTTCCAGCCCCAGGCCTAGCACGTGGACATCCGATACTGGATCGACATACACAATACTACGGTATACTACGCTTGATATAGATCACATATTCCTATAAGGATATTTCTGGAGAATTGGGTAGGCATGGAGCTTTGCTAGAAGCCAACCTTGTCTTGTAAATCGGTATAAACATAGTACTTGGTACTTACGTGTTCGGATAGTCCGACGACCGAATTTACTGCCAACATATCCGGGGATCTCATGGGTCGCTTCCCGAAGATTCACCGATGACGTATGACTCGCACTTTAATTAATCTGGGATTAATTTGATGAGAGAGAAAATTAATCTGTGATTAATTACGGAGATATTTTATCTGGGATAAAATATTAATCAAGAGAGAGAACGATTAATTTGGAATTAATCGATAAAATAATATATTTGATATATTATACGAAATTAGATTTCGAAGCGGAATTAAAATTAGATTTTAATTCGGGCGAACGAGTTAATTTTGAATTAATTCGTTTGCGACGTGAATAGTGATTTCGCTAGGCGTAATCGTTTAATTGCATCGCAACGGAAAATTCATTAATTTGGAATTAGCGAACCCGAACCCGGGATTATTTGCGAGCGCATTCGCATTTCGAATTCTAGTACTGCACGCAAGTCAAATCAAGCGTCAAATCATTAGTCGCATCATGCGTCAAATCACATGTCACTTTGAGTGATGTGACTTGACAACTTGATTGACTTGATGTAAGTTGATGGGAGTGGTTAAAGCATTTAATGCTTATTTTTTTTAAAAATTGAAAAATGGTAAATGGTTTATTATTTTTGGAAAATATAAAACCTATTACACTTTTTTCATTCCCCTCTCTCCACATTCACGGTTTCTCTCTTTTTCCCTCTCTTCTCTCACACGGCTTGGAGCCATTTTCTTCTTAATTTTTCTGGTTCTTCTGAACACAAAAGAGAAGCAAGTGAGACGTTTTTGTGGCAAAAACAAAGTGCTAGCACACACATGAGTCTTCCTAAGGTGATAGGGCAGTGAACACTTGAGCATGGAATCATTTTGAAACTTGAAGCTTGGAGCTTCAATGGAGTCTTCAATGGCCGATTCTTGGAGGAACAACAAGGACCAAAACCGAGCAGTCCACCAGCCAAGGAAGCCACTGTCGAGCTTCAAGGAAGGGTGAAAAGGCTTGTGTTCATTGCGTTACAAGAACCGATCATTGTGAGTATGTTTCCACCATTCTCCTTTGTTGTATTCATACGTTTTTCTTACTTGATTTGCTGATTCTTGGGACCTAATTAGAAACCAACAAGAAGGAGATCAAAAGAGAAATTAAATAGGTTAATAAGTCAAAGGTTTAGAAGTGGAACTGTCGAGATGTGGTGATAATATGGAGAATATTGAGTAAGCAATGACAGAAGTGTGTAACAACAAGATTTCTCAGTATTGGAAGAAAACAAAAGTTCTATTACATCTTACCCAGGTAATCAGAGGCAAAGTAACCAGCCTTAGTTTAAGTTGACCTAACCACCACGGGTTTGGGATTGGCGCTGGCCACAAGTATGATGTTGGACAGTTATGACCCATAGCGTCACTATTTGTACAAATCATGGTGTTGTTGTACAAATTAACTATGTGACAAAGGAAATTGATATTTTATCATTTGTGATTAGATCACCAAGATGTATAAATGATAGAAGGTCCATATGATTAGTTCCGGATTGAGATGATATGAGACAGTATCAATCCATAAAGGTTTAATCATTAAATATCCTAGTCGTAGTATTATCGAGATTGGACATCGATAATGCGGAATAGACTAGTATTACACTTGTGCGCGTTGTGGGAGCATAACGACATAGTTCTCATATATTTGGGTATAGGATACTCATGCAAGTGTAGTATGAGGTTGTGTTTTACCGATGATACGGAAAACAGCTTCGCTCTGGATAGACCCCTCGGAATTCCATTGGTAGTATGACTATGTGTCTATGAAGTCCGAATCAGGGTAGGTGTATTTGGTCTTAACCTGAGACTTGCACCTCTAATACTTGCGACAATCAATATACTTTGGTTTTGGTCGTCCAGGGCTTTAACAGGTTCTGTGTACGCCTCTTCTGGGTATATTGAGAATCGTAGTGGTATTGGGTGTGATGTCGAGATGGAAGTATCACTCCAGTCATAGTGGAGATGATGATCACGTAGGATACCGATCTCGTTCTCTTATGCTGCAGCTATCGGGATATTATGACTAGGTTATGTTATCTGATTATAGAGACTAGTTTACCAGAGATCCGAAATGTGCTTCATACGGGGCAGACACATTTCCAGCCCTAGGCCTTGCAAGTGACATCCGATACTGGATCGCAATACGTAATACTACGTATACTACGCCTGATATAGATCACATATTCCTGTAAGGATATTTCTGAAGAATGAGATTTTTGTATGGCATAACAATAGTTGTAGATTTCAGAGACAGGTATCAGGCTTTTAGAAAACAGTTTTCAGAGGTCAGTTACAAATACAGATTTCAAAATAGTTTTCAGAGAAAAGTTTTCTAGAAAGGAAAACTTTATGAAACAACAGCTTTATAAGAAACTTTCAGAAAAGATTTTTCATAAAGGTTACTAGAAAGAGAATTGCTTTCAGGAAAGAAACGTTTTCAGAAAAGATTCAATTTGACTTCTAAAATATGAAAGTTCTTAAAGTATTTCAGTTTTCATTTAAACCGTCCACTCACTTAGATCGTTCAAATGGTCTAACTCCCCCTCCCAGTTTCTTTATTTTGTAGTTTATTCATAGGGCGAGCTCGAGAGGATGGATACTGATGGCAGTCACTAGGGTAAGGAGTCTACTAGATCAAGTCAAAAGAGAGAGAGAGAGAGAGAGAGAGTCCAGTCAGAAACAAAGAGAAGTCATGTATCAGTCATTGGTATTGTGTCAGTCGTTGTAAAAGTTAAAATAAATATTATCAATAAAGTTGTAAAAGCAAGTGTTATTGAGTATACAGTTATTAATGTTGAGTTTGCTCATCATGTTGTTTAGTTTGGGCAACAGACCCATACAAAATCTTGGATTAAGAAAGAGTTTCAGTGTTGTTCATAGTTAGAAAGTCAGAGGCTTATGAGGGGATATTACAGCCTATTCCCTACCGGTAGCATCTCCCGAATTGGTGATGTTACAAACATGTTTAACATATCACACTTTTGCATAGTCAATGGGTATTTATGAAAAAAAATTAGAACTTTTAAGAGTTTTTAATGATGCTACAAATGTTTTAGCGGAGTTTATTATCCTACAATAAATTTATTTCTTGTTGAATGTTTGAATATTATTGGTACTCTATCTGAACATGCTGAAAGTTCTGATCCGAATGATATTGTTTTAATTGAAGTTATTTCTGTTATGGAGCGAAAATGGTTGATTTATTTTAAAGACATTCCATTACTTTATCTTATTGCCATAATTTTTTATCCTAGATTTAAAATATAATGTTTGAATAGTGGCTTACTAGCTTACTATACATATTTAGGAATAGCCGATGAAATTAATATTAAAAGAATAATAGATAAAATAAAAATTGATTTAATAGATTAATTTAATGATTATGTTAGTAGATATAACTTACAACCATTAGGACAATCTATTAGCGAACCCGTAATACATTTAAGACTTAGTGTAGGTGATCGTTGGTAACTACAACAAAATAAAAAACATAGGGATGACACGACTAATAATCTGGAATTAGATAATTATTTATCTACCAATTTTGAGTTTCCTATTGAAAGTTTAGTGCGTAAAAATTTACAAGTACTTGACTGGTGGAACCGACATCAAAGTGTCTATCATGTTTTATCAATTATTGCTAAAGAGGTGCTGACAGTACCTATTTCCACCGTTGCGGTGGAGCAAGCCTTCAGCTTATGAAGGCAATATTTTGGAAACAATATGATCTTCATTACATCCAAGCACTTTAGAAGCAACAACATGTGTGGGTGATTGGACCGGAGCTGATCTGAGGCAACAAGAAGATGCCCCCGATGACTTTGAATACTTTTTCAACAATGCATCTGCAAGTGCAAGCGGAACATGAGCTGAAGGATCAGTAGGCACTGATAATAATGATGATTGATTGATGAGTAAATAATTATAATAGAGAACTATCTGAAGAATATAATGCCACTACGTGAGCTTTGATTCTTCTCACCATCGGAGGATACGTAAGCAACTTAAGTTTTTAAAAATTAATTTCAAGCTCTTGAATTTTACTTTTAAATTAATTTAATCTAAATTCAATTCAAATTCATAATTTAAATAAATTTTTTAATCTCATATTTTAAATTTTTTAAATCATTATTAAATTTTTTTAAAAAAAATGGAAGGGAACCGGAACCGTTCGGTTCAGTTCCGGTTCCCGATTCCACAAAAGTGTGGAACCGAACCAAACCGTTGGCCTGGTCTACTCTAATTATTTTATAGCTCCTTATAGTATATCGAGCTAGCACGGGAATCAAATGGATCTACAGCTGTAAGCTCCAATAATATCGGGATATGGATTAAAACTCTTTAATCAAATATCATTTATTATTAACTTCAGGTTATTCCACTAAAGACCTGAAGCTGAACTCTCGTCACTGCATAGATAATTTATATCGAACCTCGTCGGCATCCACCGATATAATCATTGCAAACAAATTAACCATCGACGAGTATCTCCTAATTAGAGCAGGATCATAATTTTCGTTATACCCCTCTAATTATTTTTGGACTAGAATTACCATTGATTCTCTAAAGAATTCTTTATTCATAACTATTATGATTTATCTTTCTATTCGTAATAGAAAGATTTGAGCACTTTAATTGTTCAAGTATCGAATCAACCCTTAAAGAAGATACTCATCTACTTCTCGTAAGAAAGAGAGGACTTCATATCTATGTAAAATATTCTCAGTCACACAATAAATCATGACCCCAAATTACGTAGCTATTGGTCG
Source organism: Zanthoxylum bungeanum (assembly GCA_019454045.1). Taxonomy (NCBI): domain Eukaryota; kingdom Viridiplantae; phylum Streptophyta; class Magnoliopsida; order Sapindales; family Rutaceae; genus Zanthoxylum; species Zanthoxylum bungeanum. The sequence continues at coordinate 67,417 of SKCR01039961.1, forward strand.
GGATTGCGACACCAACTTCACATTTGTAAATCAATGGACATAGCGTGTCATGCAGAAGTTCGTAGTACACTCATGATTCAAATCAACCAATATATGATCATTCACTATACTGATATGAAATTTTTTATTTAACGGATATTAAAAGAAATTTATTTTTATCTTAGTCCAATCCTATATGATCTTATCATATAAGTTGTCTTCATTCCCATGTTACCACATGAATAACCTAGATCAAAAGTTATCGTACATTATGGAATGGACCGCAGCTGTAGATAAATTGTAAACAATGTGCCCCCCTTTGTTCTTTCTCTACAGACTATTTTGGATTATTAATTTCAGACTTAAATCCTCTTTTGTATAACACGTATACACTAAGTCTAAAAGCATATAAGTGTTGGTTTCTATTAAGGTCCCAAGATCATAAACAAGCATGAAATAAGTGCGAATACAAATCAATGAAGTTGCGGAATACTCACATCGATCGGTTGAGCGACGCGGCAATGAACAAAACGAATTCTGCTCACTGTGAACTGCGGCAGTGGACTGCTCCAAGCTCACTGTTTTGGCGTCAATGGTGGTCCTTCGTCAAGCTCCAAGCTTCGTCGAATGGTTCCCGGCTCATGGGTGGACTTCCCTATCACTTTCGCATGTCTCGTAAGTGTGCTAGAACTTGTGATTTTGCCACAAAATCCCACTCTTGCTTCCCTTCACTGCTCGGTTTTGAGCAAAACCAGAAGAAGAAAATGGCAGTGAACTGCCGTGAGAGAGAGAGAAGAAATCAAAGAGAGAGAGAGGTAATTCTTTTTATAAAATGGTAAATGATTTTCCATAAATCATATACACAATTTTTCCCTCCAAAAGTCAAAGCCAATAAAGGCTCCAACCACTCCCATCACTCAATCACATCAATCACAAGTTGTCAAGTCACATCACTCAAAGTGACAAGTGATTTGACGCTTGATGCGACTAATGATTTGACGTTTGATTTGACTTGCGTGCGCACTCGAATTCGGAATGCGAATGCGCTCGCAAATAATCCCGGGCTCGGGTTCGCTAATTCCAAATTAACGAATATTCTGTTGCGTCGTAATTAAATGATTATGCCTAGTGAAATCATTATTCACGTCGCTAACGAATTAATTCTAAATTAATTCGTTCGCCCGAATTAAAATCCAATTTTAATTCCGCGTCGAAATCTAATTTCGTTTAATATATCAAATATATTAATTTATCGATTAATTCCAAATTAATCGTTATTTCTCTTTAATTGATATTTTATCCCAGATAAAATATCTCCGCAATTAATCCCAGATTAATTTTCTCTCTCTTCTTATTAATCCCAGATTAATTTAGAGTGCGAGTCATACGTCATCGGTGAATCTTTGGGAAGCGACCCATGAGATCCCCAGATATGTTGGCAGTAAATTCGGTCGTCAGACTATCCGAACACGTAAGTACCTCGTACTACGTTTATACCGATTTACAAGACAAGGTTGGCCTCTAGCAAAGCGCCATGCCTACCCAATTCTCCGGAAATATCCTTACAGGAATAAAGGATTTATATCAGGCGTAGTATACATAGTATTGCGTATTTCTGTCCAATATCAGATGATCACGTGCTAGGCCTGGGGCTGGAATTATGACTGCCCCGTACGAAGCACATGTCGGATGTCTGGTAACTAGTCTCTATAATCGGATAAACATGACCTTGTCATTTTATCCCGATGACTGCAGTACTTAAGAGTACTAGTACCGTATCCTACGTGACCATCATCTCCACTATGACTGGAGTGATACTTCCGTCTTGACATCACACCCAACACACTACGATTCTCAATATAACCAGCATTGGCGTACACAGAACCTGTTAAAGCCATGGACGACCGCAACCAAATTATATTGATTGTCGCAAGTATTAGCGGTGCAAGTCTCAGGTTAAGACCAAATACACCTACCCTGATTTCGGACTTCCATAGACACATAGTCATACTACCAATGGAATTCTGAGGGGGTCTATCCAGAGGGAAGCTGTTTGCGGTACCATCGGTAAAACACAACCTCCTATTACACTTGCATGAGTATCTTATACCCAAATATGTAAGAACTATGTCGTTGTGCCCTCACAACGGGTACAAGTGTAATACTAGTCTTTTACGTATTTATCGATGTCCAATCTCGATAATACTCTGACTAGGATATTTAATGATTTATCCTTCGTGGACTGATACTGTCTCATATCATTCTCCATCCAGGAACAAATCATAGGGACCTCCTATCATTTATATATCTAGGTGATCTAATCACAAATGATAAGAGTGCAATTTCCTTTGTCACATAGTTAATTTGTACAACAACACCATGATCTGTACAAATAGTGATGCTATGGGTCATAATTGTCCAACAATCTCCCACTTGGCCTATAGCCAGTCACTCGAGTGTCTTACAGCGAATTATGTATGGTTGGCTCAAACTGCTGAGAAAAGACTTTCGTCAGTGGATTTGCATGATTATCATCTGATGCGATTTATTCGATCATCACATCGCCACGATGTATGATCCGAACGAATCAGCTGAATATCGAAGTATATATATGGATCGTTGATGAGACCATTAATTCTTTAGTCTGCGCTGAAGCCTAGCTCAGCTGCTAAAAGAACTATATCTAATCTAATTAGATATTATCGACCCCAGAAGGCTTCTATTGCTGCTTCAGCTGCAGCAATAACCCGCATTTGTTGTTTATTCGGTAACAGTATCTTGCTTGGAAGATTTCCAGCTCACTGTTCCGTTATTCAAACTGTATAGTACCGTTTTCGACTTTTAGTCGTTTAATCGGTTTAAGAAACTTGCAATAGTGATCCCAGTCACTTCAAGTTCTCCTTCTTCATAGACTAAGACAGCATCCTTAGTTCTCTAAGATACTAACGGATGTTCTTAATATCAATCCAGTGACTATCACTCGGATCGGCCTGTTTGTGAATCCATATGCTCAAAGCATATGAGACACCAGGTCGCGTACATTTTTCAATGTACGGTTCTGTGAGAGTTTTCTCGAAAGCCAAGCCTTCACCGATAGTTATTATGGGAATATCATTTCCAAGAAATGACATATTATCATTATTTTATATAGGACATTTATTGTCAGTGCCCTCCCACTAACCCTCTTATATACATAAGAATCATTTCGTTTTGAATTAAATCATACACCATTATGATTACATCAAAACGAAATTTCCAAGAACCTATGCTTGCTTCAATCCAAACATGGATCGAATAACCCGCAAACCTTGTTTGCTAGTTTTGGTACGACAAAACCGACAGGATATTGTAAACATCCTCCAAAAGGTTTCCTTTTCAGGAAATCGATTTTCCCGTTCCAGCTGCCATATTTCACAAATGAAATATGCAGCTTTAGCAAACATTATCCAAATGGATTTACCGTGGCAACAGGTAAAAGGTTGAATCGAAATCAATATAATGTTGATAACGATACCTTTTCGCTACAAGCCTAGCTTAGTACGTTGGTATGTTGCCATCCATATACGTCTTTCTTGAAGACTTATATAGTACCAATAGGCACAATGCCTTGTGGTACATCAACTAGTATCCAAACTTGGTTGATATACATGGAATCCATTTCGGATTATATGGCACTTTGCCATAATAGGGATTCGATACCTTATATCACTTCCTCTTACGTACTCAATTGGTATTCCTTAATAAGATAGACATCTTTATGAGGTGAGATCAGAAACCCATACCCCAGGTTGTTTTCTGACTCTCTCCGACTTACGCGGTTCTTGTGTATTTGAAGATTAATGGTAACAGTTTCATCATTGATGAACAATTTGTGTTCCATTAGGAATCAGTGTCTTGAACAGTATTACTCCGATTTTCATCGAGTTTTACTATCCTCCCACTTACCATTGCATATCGGTATTCCTCTTAGGAAAACCGCATGGTGAGCAGCAATTACATTGTTCTCATGTGAGTTGTAAAAGTACTATACTTATGGTATCCCTAGGATAACCTACAATTGGCATTTATCCAATTTGGGTTTTAGTTCATTCAAATGTATGCCTAGCATCCCAAATATTCAGGATTGAGAAACCCGGTTTCTTTTCCTATTCATATCTAATATGAAATCTGTCAAACAGATTTTAATGGAACCTTATTCTAAATAAGTTTTGCACTGTCTAATGCTTATCCATTGAAGGAAATGGTAGCTCAGAATGACTCAGGATTAACCTTTATCATGTCCAAAAAAATTCGGTTACTCAGTTCGGACACACCGTCAAACTGACGTGTTCCGAGAGGAGTCCTCATTTGAAAGAATACTTTACTCTTTCAAGTATATAAGAAACTTATTGCTTAAGTATTTTCCATTATGGTCTCACCGTGATGGTTTAATACTTTAGCCAATCTGTTTGTCTATTTCGTGTCGAAACTCTAAAAGTTTTTGATTTGTGTTCTTCAAAAGAAACACATAACCATAACGCGATGCTACATCCGTAAAGGTCACGAAATATTCATATCCACTTCTAGCCTAGCTAGACATGGGCCCACTTGCTTCACTATGAACTAGGGCTAACAGATTTGTGGCTTTTGCACTTTTACCAAGTAAAGGTGTTTTAGGCACATTGCCCAACAAACTAGATTCATAGACTTATTTGAATAGAATCAAATCAGTCTGAGTACCCACTCTTCAAAAGTGTGGATATACGATTCTTGTTTTAGTTGTGTCCCAGACAACAATGCCACAATTGAGTTTCTTCTGATCAAATTAGTTTGAGCTATTTGTTTATCATGTTTATGTTTGAGATTTATTTATATTCAAAAATAAATTCTGTTATTCACATCTAATGTGTTTATCTCAATATCATCTTTATATAATAAAACACTTTAGTGTTCTAGAATATAAAGGTTCACCCGCAGCGGGTTAAACACTATTATATAGATAATGTTTCTAGTCAAACTAGTTACATTATAACAGATTCCAAATTTAGATACACACCCGAAGGTAGTTCCTAAATTTAGGCATCTACGGTTAAAACAGCAATTTTCATCCCATTTCCAATTCGCAGATTAATCTCAATCTGAAGTCAGTATCTTGTTCAAAATAGATTCTGAACATCAATATATTTATGTACCACACTAAGTATTTAAAATCCAATTTAATACTAGTAGTGAACATAATTATGACAAACATATTTGAAGTCAGAGCCTTGCTCGTTCTTCAATTCCTTCATGTCTGCCTTGTCCAAACGGTAGTCACGCTTCCGCGATCCCGTTTGCCACATTTAGGCAGACATTTTAGGATATGTCATTTATCTTCCTAGAAGATTATAATGATTTTTCCTTTGCCCTTTTCAACACTCCAGAAGCCTTTGGCCAAGCCTTGGCCTTCTAGAATATCGAAGTAAGGTTTGCCTTGTGCTACTTGCCTAATTGCAAACTTTGACTTTATCTCCTTGAGAATAGTCATTAACTCTCCAAGAGTTATTCATTGCAATTTAGTACTTCTAAGATCTAAAATAGATCTATGAAGATCCTTCAATTTCATTATCATACATACTATAAATCTAACCCTTAGTTCTGACAAAGAAATTAAGGAGTCTACTGCGGTAAGTATAATGGATTAAGCACTAAAGTTATCATCACATTAATCTTCCAAAGATTATACTCTACTAATTGCTCAACTCCGGGCTTAGACATAATATGTTATTTTATCAAATAAAGTAACTTATTATTTTCCAAGACCATCCTGAAATTTATTCCCAATTTGAAAATTAGACCATTTAAATACATTTTCCCTAGGATTATGTTTTAAATGTCAATCTTTCAATTTATCTTGATTTTAATAGTCCAACTATTTAATCAACGATATCAGGTACTATTTATTATAATGATTACAATAGTCCAACTATTTAATCAACTATAATTTAATAGATTAAAATCAATTATATTGATTACTATAATCCAATTATAAAATCAACTATAAATGAATTGTTTGAATATAGTCCAACTATTAATTAAAACAACATTTTAAATATTAGTCCAACTAACATTTAATAATTTGACGAATGATATTTGTTTTGAGCGCGTATGGCAAGTAATTAAACGAATATTGCAAATTCAATTCTTGCCTCCCACTATTTTTCGGCGAGCCTCTAACCCTCTGTCGAGTACTCGGGAAACTGTGTTTCCTAGTGTGCTAGGATCCCGTTAAATATCACACAATCTTGACTTTGGCCAACAAATTGTATGATAATTAACTAGGTAGATCTCTAAGATCAATTGGATCCAATCCAATTCCTAGATCCGGTAGGGGACATCCAAGTCCGAAACATATATCTTATATATGCCAATACATCCAATGTATTACCTAAACTTTTTCCTCTGAATCAACTAAGCCTTGGCTTTGGCACAACAAACTTAGTGATCCCAGTTAAGCGCGACCCATTGGCCATGGAAAGCTTAGTAATCAATATCGATGGACAAGAAGTGGTCTTGACTTTGGCCAACAAACCACAACTTGGACAAGACACCAATAAGGAACAAAGCCTTCGTGATTCAAACAAATCCTCGACGGATAAAGGCCTTGACTTTGGCCAACAAGCCAATGCCAGTCTCGGATCTTGAGTGAGAATCACTCAATGGAAGGAAAAACGCTTAATATTTTGCGAGGGTTTTTCGAGTGCAAATTGGCAACCAATTTATTATCTTTGTTAAGGTCTCATCATCATACACCCTTAAACATGCATTCTAAACACATAATAAAGCGCATATGAAAAAATAATAATGATGTGGATGGATACTTTACATATTGATCCTAGATCAAATCTCTCCCTTTCTCTCTCCTGCTAGCACAAATATTTCTTCTACCCGTTACACTACACTTCTAAAGAAACCTCATTTACATTGAGGGGAATAGGTGGGAAGAGAATATAAAGAATATGGAGGTATAAGGCTGGACACGCAGGTCCAATTAATAAATCGAATTTATTACAACAATTTCTAAAATTGTCCCACCCATCTAATATCCATCTGATATACATTATTCATGCATCGCAACCATGTATTCACACAAGCATGTTATCAATCAATCTAATCAAATTAATTAATCTGATAATTAGTGACCATCCAATGTTCAAACAACGATTTGATTTTGCTCGAGTCAAACTCGTTATTGCGAATAAGTACTCAAAGTACATATTCTCGAATTAAATTAAACTACATCATTAAATCCAATTTAATATGCATTCAATTCTAATTCGCTATTTAATTCCAAATTAAATACTACACTTTATTAACGAACTTTTACGACTTAAATTCCAAATTTAATCGTTACGGGTCTCAAAGCCCTATTAACGTCCAACGTCAATTTAATTAAAGTCCAATGGGCTTTTAATTAATTTCTTAAGGCGTGGACTTTTGGTCAACTCGGGTCAAACCGAATAACCAAAATCCAATCCGGGAATTACCCCATAAGCCTAGAAATCAATTTTGGCCCATTAGGCCCAATTAAACTTTAAAGGTCCATTAAGTCGCATTTGGGCTTTATGGAGGCGGTTTTGGGCCCAATTGGATCCAATCCATTTGGCCTAAACCTAACTTGGTACAACCAAGCCCAATAAGTCCAATTACAACATTCAAGCCCAATTTCACAAAATAGGCCCAATATAATTAAATTACAAACTTCCAATTTCACAATTTAATTACTCAAAGTGCATTACACAATTAATTACCCAATTAACATAACTAAAACATCAATTAGCCTAATTAATTATACTTTTTAACATTAAAACATGTCCAACACATTTTAAAAAAAATCACCAATTACATGCTATATTATTCTCGGCAATTTGGACAATTTGTGTCTGATTCGGTTTCAATCCAATTAAATCCACAATCGACATTAAATCAACATTCCCGAATGATTCCAATTCATCCAATGAACAAAAAATCAAAAATTCCAAGACTTTAGGGCACTCATGTATTTGGCCAAGCCACAATATTTGGGGAAATTTATGCCAAACAAAATTTAATCAAATTGATCCAATCAATTCTCAATTAAACATGTAATAAGCATACTTAAACATCCAATTCATCCAAATCATGCTCAAAAACATTTTACCCAAATTTTAAGCCCTAAACTTTTTCATACTCAAACCTTGCTCTAAATGCCATTGTGGGTTTCTATTAAGGTCCCAAGATCATAAACAAGCATGAAATAAGTGCGAATACAAATCAACGAAGTTGCGGAATACTCACATCGATCGGTTGAGCGACGCGGCAACGAACAAAATAAATTCTGCTCACTGTGAACTGTGGCAGTGGACTGCTCCAAGCTCACTGTTTTGGCGTCAATGGTGGTCCTTCGTCAAGCTCTAAGCTTCGTCGAATGGTTCCCGGCTCATGGGTGGACTTCCCTATCACCTTCGCATGTCTCGTAAGTGTGCTAGCACTTGTGGTTTTTGCCACAAAATCCCATTCTTGCTTCCCTTCACTGCTCGGTTTTGAGCAAAACCAGAAGAAGAAAATGGCAGTGAGCTGCCGTGAGAGAGAGAGAATAAATCAAAGAGAGAGAGAGGTAATTCTTTTTATAAAATGGTAAATGATTTTCCATAAATCATATACATAATTTTTCCCTCCAAAAGTCAAAGCCAATAAAGGCTCCAACCACTCCCATCACTCAATCACATCAATCAGAAGTTGTCAAGTCACATCACTCAAAGTGACAAGTGATTTGACGCTTGATGCAATTAATGATTTGACGCTTGATTTTACTTGCGTGCCGCACTCGAATTTGAAATGCGAATGCGCTCGCAAATAATACCGGGCTCGGGTTCGCTAATTCCAAATTAACGAATTTTTCGTTGCATTGTAATTAAATGATTACGCCTAGTGAAATCACTATTCACGTCGCTAACGAATTAATTCTAAATTAATTCGTTCGCCCGAATTAAAATCCAATTTTAATTCCGCGTCGAAATCTAATTTCGTTTAATATATCAAATATATTAATTTATCGATTAATTCCAAATTAATCGTTATCTCTCTTTAATTGATATTTTACCCCAGATAAAATATCTCCGCAATTAATCCCAGATTAATTTTCTCTCTCTTCTTACTAATCCCAGATTAATATAGAGTGTGAGTCATACGTCATCGGTGAATCTTTGGGAAGCGACCCATGAGATCCCCGGATATGTTGGCAGTAAATTCGGTCGTCGGACTATCCGAACACGTAAGTACCTCGTATTACGTTTATACCGATTTACAAGACAAGTTTGGCCTCTAGAAAAGCGCCATGCCTACCCAATTCTCCAGAAATATCCTTACAGGAATAAAAGATCTATATCAGGCGTAGTATACGTAGTATTGCGTATTTCTGTCTAGTATCGGATGATCACGTGCTAGGCCTGGGGCTGGAATTGTGTCTGCCCCCTACGAAGCACATGTCAGATGTCTGGTAACTAGTCTCTATAATCGGATAAACATGACCTTGTCATTTTATCCCGATGATTGCAGTACTTAAGAGTACTAGTATCATATCCTACGTGACAATCATCTCTGTGGGAACACAGGAACTGGGCGACGCATGCTGTCACGGGCTCGCGGCCCGGTCGGGAGTACGGAGTAGCCACAGGGGACTAAACCGGAGAATAATAGAGTCGGCACCCGGTGTGAACCGGGAAAATGAGATTTAAGGCCGCACTCACCCCTCGCAAGGGAAGACCTCAAACCATTGGGTTTGGAATGGTCCCTTACTTATGCCACTTGTAATGACAGGATTTATGTAATAATTTAATCAGGCTTAAGTAGCACTTATTTCCAAGAGTATCATGCTTCTAAATTCACGGGTACAAAATAAAACTTATACGTACATTTCACATATATCTCACATCTAAGAACACATGCCTGAAAATACCTCAAAGTAACAACGAACATACAACTTCATTCAGCATATCATATTCATGAAAAACACAAGCATACATAATAACCGCACAAGCATACATGTGAGCACTTTTCCAAGTGATACGTGGAATTGTATCCCAAGTACAGACCGCATTACAGTCCATTCGGAATCGGCTACAGAATTTATGTCTGGGTTTCCATCCGATATATCACAAGAAATAATACTCCAAAGTCATCATGGCATAGGTATATGAATCGTAATGCGTTAAATCAAGACTAAGGCAAATGACGCAACTAATGGAATAAACATGCTTTTCATTATTATGTGCACAAAGATAAGAATGACTATGTGTGGTTCCATAAAAAAATCGCCTAAGAAACAATTATACATGGCATGTGATGAATATGTCTCAGTTCAGTGTGTTCACGTTCGTGTAGCGTTCGTAAACGCGTTCGAACGGTAAACAGAAGGTTCGCGTTCGTATGGCGTTTGATAACGCGTTCGAACGGAAATGAAACAGAATGCTCACGTTCGTATGGCGTTTGTTAACGCGTTTGAACGGAAATAAAACAGAATGCTCACGTTCCTATGGCGTTCGTGAACGCGTTCGAATGGAAATGAGACCTGATGCATGATAAGGCAAAATGCATGCGCGTTCGAGTTACGTTCGTAAACGCGTTCGAACGGGAACAGACCTGATGCATGATAAGGCAAAATGCATAAACAACAAAATAAAGGGGCGCGGCGAAGTACTGCCGTAAAGGTGGCCTTTTCGGGCTCTTGGTCTCTCAAAGAGAGGACCTTTAGACCAACATACTAAGCCCATGCGCGTCACATCACAACACATGAAATAAAGACAATAAAGGTGTAGGACTTCGTATGCCCAATTGAACGTACATTCAACCCAAACACACTTCATCCAGCGCGGCGAAGTAGTGTCACAAAGGTGGCCTTTTAGGCTCTTCGTCTCTCAAATAGAGGACCTTTGGACTAACTCACTAAGCCCATGCGCTTGATTGAACCATGCATAAAAAGATAAAGACAATAATATCAAACTAACTATGCCCGATTGAACGTATCTTGCATCCAACCGAACACACATCAACCGGCGCGACAAAGCATCGTGGTAAAGGGCTTTAACCCCTCCCCATATGGGATCTTTCATTCCACTTACTAAGCCATGCGCTCGATTGAATCATGCATAAATAAACAACATACAGAATTCAAGTGACGAAAAATAAACAAAAGCAACACAAAACAAAAGAGGGTGCCGTTTACTCAAGCGGTACGTGGAGTTGTGTCCCGAGTACAGATCATATTACCGTCCATTCGGAATCGGCTATGAAATTTATGTCCGGGTTTCCATCCGATATACCACGAGAGTTGACACGTCTCTCATTTTATTCCACACAGCCACAACATACTACATCTCATAATTCATGCATATTTATCTACTCAAGGGCCACAACATGCATTTCAACATGACAATCATGCAAGTATATTTAATAAATAATACAAAAAAATGAGTGTGAAAGATACCCTCAGGTCTAACCTTTTTTCCAACTTTCAGGCTTGCGTTTCACGGACGTCGGAAGGGTACAACTCCTCAACTTCTCTGGTTCACTGGTTTAGCGTCCTAGCTCACTGCTTTACTGTTTTGCTTGCGGTTCGAACTCCGTTCTGCTCCTGTTCGGCCTCTGTTTTGCTACTCACTGTTCAGGCCACATGTTTTGACGTTTCAATGAACTTTTCCAAGTTTGTGTGGGTTCTTAGTGCAGTTGTGTGTGATTATTTTAAGGATTATGAATGCAGTCTCTTTATGTTACTGTTTTTAAGATTTTTAGGCAATGTTTTAAGTGTATTTTTCTACAGTTTTAGGGGTTAAGTTACTGCCATTTGGGCGTGATTTAGGGACTGGTTTGGGTCAGTTTTGGTGGGAAGGGGGCTGCTGTTCGGGGGTACTTAGGAGTTGTTTTGGTGGTTGGAAGGGGTGTGAATGGCTATTGTATTTTCGGTAATATGAGAGTGTTTGAGGGCTTGTTGTTTTCGGTAATGTGAGGGTGGGGGTGAAGAGAGTTTTTTTGTATTATGTGTATGAGCTAGGGGTTGGAAATTCTTTTCTTCTTTTTGTTTGTGATGGGCGTGAACTAGGAGTTGTGTGTCTATTATGTGTATGAGCTAGGGGTTGGAAATTTTTCTTCTTTTTGTTTGTGATGGCGTGAACTAGGAGTTGTGTGTCTATTATGTGTATGAGCTAGGGGATTCATGTCTTGGTTAGGGGTTGTTTATATATAGAAGGGCTAGGGCTTCACCTTGTCTCACAATGAAGGGATTTTGGCATTAAAAGGAGGATTTGATTTGGTGTTGAGCAAGAAAAGTCAAAGATTGAGGGGGGACAAATCTTGGCTAGAATAGGAAGTCAATATCTTTAATTTGTTATGATTGATTTTAATTAGGCATGACATCTTTTTGATTTAGTATGTGATTTGTTTATTTAGGAAGTTAATATATTTGATTTATCTTCATTAGGTATGATTATATTTTGTGTTTTATTTAATTGGTAAATGGTTTAAATATTTTATTTAATATTTAATGTTTAATTTAATTAAATTGGGATGTGTTTTATGGGCTTTGGGGAGCTAATTGGGCTGGGGTGCGAGGTAGCAGCAAAACCAGAAACACCGACACCGTTCGAACGCTTCCTCGAACGCGACACGAACGCCAGCAATCTGCCTGACGTTCGAACGAAGTAACGAACGCAGCACTAACGAAGACAGTGAGCTTGTGAAATAAACTTGATGACGTACATATTCTGAATTTCCCCTTCCGACCTCCGTTTCCCGCAATATCCTTAGCTAAAACGGTAGTGCCTCCAACTGAGACTCATCATCGGGTTTCACATGCAAAAATGCAATGCCTACAGTCGCCCCCACTGGGACTTGTGTAATGTGCAACAGTGACAATCCTATCAAAGTTATGCAATGCATTTTCACTTACCTTACCTCGCCAACTGCCACTTGACTTTCCACGTGTTGAGTTGATTTAGGTGGTGAGGTGCTGCGACCCCTGGTTCATTCCCGAACCGTGTTGTGATGTGGTCCATTCCCGAACCGTTGCCGTAAGGTGGTCCATTCCCGAACCGTTACTGTGAGTTGGTCCATTCCCGAACCGTTACTGTGAGGTGTTCATTCCCGAACTGTTATCGTGAGGTGGTCCATTCCTGAACCGTTACTGTGAGGTGTCCATTCCCGAACTGTTACTGTAAGGTGGTCCATGTTGGATAATATGACCCATAGCGTCACTATTTTCACAGATCATTGTGTTGTTGTAGCAAATTAACTATGTAACAAGGAAATTATACTCTCTTCATTTTGTGATTAGATCACCATAGATATATAAATGAAGAGAGGTCCCTATGATTAGTTCCTGGATTGAGATGATATGAGACAGTATCAGTCCACGAAGGATTAATCATTAATATCCCTAGCCGTAGTATTATCGAGACTGGACATCGATAATGCGGAATAGGCTAGTATTGCACTTGTGCTTTGTGAGGGCACAACGGCATAGTTCTCATATATATAAGTATTGGATACTTGTGCAAGTGCGATAGGAGGTCGTGTTTCACCGATGGTACGGGAAACAGCTTCGCTCTGGATAGACCCTTCGGAATCCCATTGGTATTATGACTAGGTGTCTATGGGAGGCCGAAATCAAGGTAGGTGTGTATAGTCTTAACCTGAGACTTGCATCGCTAATACTTACGACAATCGGTAAACTTTGGTTTTGGTGGTGGGGGATCTTAACTGGTTCTGTGTTCACCTCTTCTGGGTTTATCAGGAATCGTAGTGTATTGGATGTGATGTCAAGACGGAAGTGTCACTCCAGTCATAATGGAGATGATGTCACGCAGGATACGGTATTAGTGCTCTAAGTGATGCGCATCCAATCGTGATATTATGACCAGGTCATGAATATCCGATTATAGAGACTAGTTTCCAGACATCCGATATGTGTTTCGGACGGGGCAGACACTTATCCAGCCCCAGCCCTAGCACGTGATTGATACTGATACTGGGCCGATACGCACAATACAATTGTATACTACGCTTGATACAGATCTTTGATATTCTTTGATGGATATGTCCGGAGAACTTGGTAGACTTGGTGCTTTGCTAGGAGTCGACCTTGTCTCGTAAATCGGTAGAACGTAGTACTTGGTACGTACGTGATTCGGATACTCCGACGACCGTATTTACTGCCAGCTTATCCGGGGATCTCATGGGTCGCTTCCCGATAATCCACCGATGACGCACAACTTGCACTCTTGAATAATCTGGGATTATATAGAAGAGAGAGAAAATTAATCTAGGATTAATTACGGAGATATTTTATCTAGGATAAAATATCGTCTAGAGAGAGATAACGATTAATTTGGAATTAATCGGTAAATTAATATATTCGATATATTAAACGAAATTAGATTTCGACGCGGAATTAAAATTAGATTTTAATTCGGGCAAACGAGTTAATTTAGAATTAATTCGTTAGCGACGTAAATAATAATTTCGCTAGCCGCAATTATTCGATTAATTAACGTCGCGACGTAAGCTCGGTATTTCGGAAATATCGAACCCGAACGCGTGACTGCACGTGGGCCCACTTTCATTTGGAAACGTGTGGGGCCCACATGACACATGTCATATTATGCATTATTTAATTCTAATGCATTGCATGGTGATAGTGTACATTGCACTCAATGTCATTGCATGGAAATTGAGTGTTTGACACTCTAAGCCATTGCATGATTTGTGTCATAAATTTATTATTAATTTAATGAATTTATGGCATAAATATAAATTGATTTTTGGTAACAAAAATTAATTACACAAAACACATTTTTCTCTCAAATTCTCTCATCTCTCTCACGCCCAAGTGTGGCTATTCTTCACTGGTTTTGAACCAGTTTGGGCGTGAATAAGGGAAGCCAAGAGTGGGTTTTCATGGTGAAAATTCAAGTGCTAGCACACTTACAAGTCTTGCGAAGGTGGTAGGGAGGTTCGACCATGAGACGGGATCCATCCGACGAAGCTAGGAGCTCCGTTTCTTCACTCAAATTTCTGTTTTGCAGGGCAGTGGACTGCAAGCAGTTTGGCGTGAAGGGCAGTACGTTTTTGGCCTTGATTCGTCTTCAAATCGACATAACCGATCAATGTGAGTATTCTGCTACCTCTGTTGATGTATTCACGCATTATTTCATGTCTTGATTTGATCTTGGGACCTTAGAATAAACCAACAATGGCATCAAGAGCTAATGTTGCAAGCATGAAATTTGTAGGGTTTAAAATTTGGGTAAACTTGTTTTGAGCATGATTTGAATGAATTGAATGTTTGAGTATGCTTATAACATGTTTAATTAAGGTTTGATTGGATCAATTTAATGAAATAATGATTGGATCAATTTTCCCCAATTGATGGAGCTTGGCCGAATGGTATAAGGCATTTGGAGATTTGGAATTTTTTGATTTTTGATTCATTGGATGAGTTAGAATCATGTAGGATGATTTTAATTTGAAATTAATTGGATTGAATTTTGAATTGAACAAAATCCCTAAATTCCTTATGTTGGCCGAATCTACAATGCCCTTTAATGTCTTGGTAATTTTAATTTTATGAACATTGGATGTGTATGAAATCATTCGGGAAGTTAATACGTTGTCGATTGTGTAATTAATCGGATTGAATTCAATCGGACAAAATAACCTTCCTTGGCCGAGACTTAGAAGCATGTAATATGGGTTTGATTTTTCATTATGTGTGTTTGACATGTAATAATGAATTAAGTATGATTAATTGGACTAATTTAGTGTTTTGGAAATGTTGATTTAGTTGATTAATCATATAATGCACTTTTGGTAATTAAATTGTGAAAATTGGATTTTTGGATTTAATTAATTGGGCCTAATTTTGGAAATTAGAAATTGTTGTAATTGGGCCTTTTGGGCTTGATTTATCAAGTTTGGTTTAGGCCAAGTGGATTGGATCCAATTGGGCCCAAAACCTTAACCATAAAGCCCAATTGCGGCTAATGAACCTTTAATGTTCAATTGGGCCTAATGGGCCAAGATTGATTTATGGGCTTATGGGGTAAATCCCGGATTGGACTTTGGTTATCGTTTTGACCCGAGTTGACCAAAAGTCCACGCCTTAAGAAATCAATCAAAAGCCCATTGACTTTAATTGAATTGACGTTGGACGTTAATCGGTCTTTGAGACGCGTTACGATTAGATTTGGAATCTAAATCGTAAAGGTTTATTAAATAAAAGTGTAATATTTAATTTGGAATTGAATAGTGAATTAGTATTAAATACATGTTAAATTAGATTTAATGATGTAGTTTAATTTAATTCATGAATTCGTACTTTAAGTACTTATTCGCAAAACGAGTTTGACTCGAACAAAATCAAATCGTTGTTTGAACATTGGATGATCACTTAATTATCAGATTAATTAATTTGATTAGATTGATTGATAGCATGCTTATGTGTGTGAATACGTGGTTGTGTTGAATGAATAATGTATATCGGATGGATATTAGTCGGGTGGGCAATTTTAGAAATTGTTGTAATAAATTCAATTTATTAAATTGGACCTGCGTGTCCAGCCTTATCACCTTCTTTCTCTTGTATTCTCTTCTCACCTATTCCCCTCTATGTATATGAGGTTTCTTTAGAAGTGTAGTGTAACGGGTAGAAGTAGTACAAGTGCTAGCTTGAGTGAGAAAGGGAGAGATTTGATCTAGGATCAATGTGTTAAGTATCCATCCGCATATCATTATTATTTTATTTCATACTCGCTTTATTATGTATTTAGAATGCATGTTAAGGGTGTATGATGATGAGACCTTAACAAAGATAATTAAATTGGTAGCCAATTTGCACGCGAAAATCCCTCAATCTATATTAACCAAATATCCTTCCATTGAATGATTCTTGTTCAAGATCCGAAGTTGGCATTGGTTTGTTTTTGACCAAAGTCAAGACCTTTGTCAATCAAGGATGTACTTGAATCATGAGAGTTTTGTTGCATATTGGTGTCTTGTCCAAATCGTGATTTTTATTGGCCAAAGTCAAGATCACTTTTTGTCCAATGACATTGATTACGAAACTTTCCTCGTCAATAGGTCC